>VWZU01012358.1:192952-279613 GCA_013397095.1 Sterrhoptilus dennistouni
CAGCCCGGCTGCCCGTCCCGAGCCGCGGGTGCTGCCCCAGGACATCCCGGTGGGCGCGCTTTTCCCGCCTCGTGCCGAAAACACTTTTTCTTGTTTTCTTTAAGCAAGCAGATGTAAGCACCTGCTCGGTGGCGGTCAGTTTAAACACGTGCCAGAATGTGGTGGGTTTGACTTGCCAAAACCAAAACCAGACGTATCTTGTGTGTAATTTATCACTCATCTGCTTTGTCTGTGGTTTCCAGAAATCTTTGCATTTTAAGCATTTACAGACTGAACAGAGCGCTATGGTTGCTGTGTGCTGAAATCAATGTTTTCAGAAATACGTCTGTGTATTGCAGAAATGGCATATGGCTTGAAAAACTCTGTAGTACTGTGTCTCTGTCACTACTACTGCCTGCTACTACACTGCTCTTTGAGACACTGCTCTGGTCTTTCTACAGAGAAAAAAAGAGTGCACATGGGGAATGAATTGCTGGAAAAAAACACTGAGAGAAAAACATTCTAGAGTATACTTCGCTTTGTGGAACATCTCTTAGCTCTTGTTCTTGCTGAATTTCTAATGAGTCTTTTAAATATGTAGAACACAGTTAAAGCCTGTAAAGTGATCATCGTAATCATACTAGTCCACTAGATTTAACCTCTGAGCTGATCACATTTGCAGCTTTTTTACCATCTCTGGCTTCAAGACAGACCAACCAAGGCACCTATTGTTATAGAAAAACGGTCCAGCAAAAAAAAGATGCTGTGAAGCTTTTTAATAAAATCTTTCCCCAGTGGAAGCCTAATCAGACCTAATTTGTTGTATTAATAAGGATATTTTGTTCCAAAATTCAGCCTAAGTAAAACTATTTCATTAAACAAAATAAGAATTTTCTGAAGAAATATATCAGGCAAATACTTAACACCATCATTTTCAGAAAACACTGTATCACAATTTTGTTGATTAGAATTCTAGTGTAAACAAAGAACTGATTCTCCCAGAATTAAAAAAAAATTAAAAAAACCCAACAAAATATTGTGCAAATGTCACATTCAGAGAGACACCATGAGTATACCTCCTTTAGAGATGTCTAACTAAAATTAAAATTAAGAGTGTTCATTTTTTTAAAACATCACTTGTAAAATGTCTACCTCTGAAATTCTCCATTATGGCATCTAGTTACAAAAACAAGCACAGTCACTAGTTGCACATACTTATAATAATTTTTCAAAAGCATGAAAATATGTGGTGTTAAATTGAACATCATTACCTGGTCTGAAGTCAGACAAAACTGCTTACTAAAAATACTAAAAGAAGTGATTTGAGATTCACTTACCTGCTATGAACTTGGAAGAATTCAAAAAGTAGGTTGTAGCAGCAAAGAAAAAAACCCTTATCAGTACAAAACAATCATAAAGAAGTTTACATTCATCAAATCTCCTTTTGTTTCACCGATTCAGATCAGTTTGGCAGAATTACTAATTGCCAGGGTGTGTCAGTGAAAAGCTGCCATGCTCTGGATGGTGTCCATTTGGGTTCTAATTCTGACATCTTGGTGGTCGTCTTAATTCAGAAATTAAGTGTGAGTGTTTGATTTTAATTCCTGGGGTGGTTTAATTTTTAAAAAAATATAGAGAATTCCAGTATCTTCCATGAATTTCCTGCTTACCTCTTGCTTTCAAAGAAATCTTGTGAGTTTCAGTGAAGTCTCAAATATCATATAGAAGAAAGAACAAATTAATCAAGTGGGGAACAGTACTGAGAACACCAGCTATTCTGTTCACCTACATCTGTATGACATGTGGGAAATTGAGGTTGTGTCCAGATACCAGTTATTTGAAAGCATGTAAGAGTTCTTTAAGTTACTTTCTTATGTTCCTATGAGAAGTGCTTTTAGTATCCTCAATTATAATCTCTCTAATTTTGCTCTTTGAGAAAGACCCAGCTAGTCCAGCTTAGCACTAGGAGTAACCTCCCTTCAGGTGTTCCAAAAAGCAAAAGTAAAGTTTCCTGACTCTTTCCTTACTTTTACAAAAAAGACATCAGCCGTCATGGTTTCATTGGCTCAGCAGATGATGTAGGGCAGTTCCTGGGCTCAGTGACATGCTTTGCACACCCAAGATACTAAAGAGTGGGGGTGCATGCCATGGTTTTTCCAAGTAGCTGCTGTGACAACACTGGAATAATTTTATTTTGCATGACAGTAACAAAATAAGGAGAAAACATAGGGAAAGGGAGGAAAACTCTTATTTTCTGCCAGTCCACAGCTGCAAGCACTAGTAATTCTTAAAATCCTTACTGTGATGGCATTTAATAATGAAGCAAAACCAAAGTATCCTCAGATTTATCACAGTATCCCACAGCCTATGCCTAGGAAACCATCTCATTGATTGCTTATAAAGAATGGCAGCAGACAACAAAAGCATTGGCCTAGATTACATACTTAGATGCTTTGGATGGCACAGATTCCACAGTTTGTGAATTTGGAGAGAGAACACTAGATGTGAATCCAAGATTGAAATTGCTCATAATCTCCTTATTCTGCAGAAATCATATGAAGGCAAGACTGAAAGCAGCTACTAAAATTTAGGATTATATATAAAAATACAGTCATTTCTGTTCTGGAATTAAGAACATGTTACATCATATTAAAACCACTATTAAAAGATTTTGAAATGCCTGCAGAACAGTGTGGAAGAAGATAGTTTTAATTTCACATAAATTAAGAGAGAATTTGTGAGTCAAAGCCAAGTTTCTTCACCTAAAAACAATTTTTAGGTTCATTGACCCACACAGAGGTATCTAATGTGTTTTGAGACATCCTTGAAAATCCCATCCAACTCTTCTCTAAGAAGAGATAAGCCAGAGAAGTGTGGGTCTCCAAAAAGTGGTCTAATAAAAGGTATTATTTACAATAGAGGCTAGAAGCTGTATGCATAAACCTTATCTATTTTTCCAAATATATTATCTGGCCTAATAAAAGATGCTAGAAATTCTGTCTAGAAGCTTTGCCTTACCTGCCTTTTGACTATCAGAGCAAGAGCTATGTGACCATTCAGTGAACCAGTTCTCTCAGTTCGTGTCTTATTTCTGGGGGATGATTTTTCCTAGGCTTCTGTGAGGCTCTGAAATGCCTGCCTGAGCTTCTTTCTCATTTTTAGCCTTAATTTGAATTTCTAAATCACAATCAGCTTGTATTTAATTAACCTAAAGATTCTAAAGAGGCATCTAATTAGTGAGACAGAGAAACATTTTGCAGAGTCTGGATCTGGACAACAGATCCCAACTGCTCCCTGACTCCACAGTGTGGGAAGAATAGTTGTGGTCATGTCCCCTCTTCTTTCTCTAACCAATTCCATTGCTCCCACTCTGAGTGTGACTGAGAGTTACCCCAAAGTCCAGGTACCACACAGGATAGCTAGATAGGACAAAATGTTTATCTTTATGGTAGCTTTCTTTCTGAGGGTTATAGTAAATGGAAACCATTCTTCCTGCAACTTTGCTTTGTCAACTTCCTGGTCAGCAGCCAGATGAATATGAGTTGGCAGTGTTCCCAGCCAGGAAAACCAATGGCATCCTGGTTGGCACCTGCAATAGTGTGGTCAGCAGGACCAGGGCACTGATTGTCCCCTTGTGCTCAGTACTGGTGAGACCACACCTCGAGTTCTGTGTTCAGTTCTGGGCCCCTCACTAGAAGAAGGACATTGAGGTGCTGGAGTGTGTCCAGAAAAGGGCAATGGAGCTGGTGAAGAGTCTGGAACACGAGTCCTGTGAGGAGTGACTGAGGGAACTGGGTGTGTTTGGCCTGGAGATGAGGACTCTCAGGGGAGACGACTTCACTCTGTACAACCACGTGAAAAGAGGCCGTAGCCAGTTGGGGGTTGGCCTCTTCTCCCTGGTAACCAATGACAGGACAAGAGAAAATGGTCCCAAGTTGTGCCAGAGGCAGTTTAGATTGGATGTTAGAAAAAAATTCCTTCACTGTGAAAGGATGAAAGGCATTTGAATAGGCTGCTCAGAGAAGTGATGGAATTACCATCCCTGGGAGCATTGAAAAGGTGTGTGGGTGTGGCATCTGGGGACATAGTTTAGCGGTGGGTGTGGCACTGCTGGGTTGGCAGTTGGATTTGATGATCTTAGAGGTCTTTTCCAACCTCAGAGATTCTATGATTCTATGAATAAATGCTTAGCATATATTATTTTGAAATTGCCAAAGAAGATTCTGTGCCCTTGTATTCACAACTCATGCCCAGAGCCTTCTGCCATCAGCACATAAGGCCACAGGAAAGGTCTCAGAAATCCAGACATAGTTACAAGTTACCCCAGAAGGCAAGAAACTCCAGGTAACAGATGAGTGTCTCACTTCACTAGTATAATGGGGATATATAAAGAATATGTTCCTTTGCTGCAGTAAAGAGGAAACTGAGGCAGCAAAAAGAACTTGTTCAGAAGGACAGGGAGCTGTGGAGGAAGCGCAGTTTGCTATTAAGGCTTTAACCAAAGTACCTTGCTTTTATGCACGATGGAAGCAAGCTTGCACTGTTGTTTCCTCTGGAGATCATGTGTTTTTCTGACCTGCTGTCATCCAGAAAGAACAGAGGCTGACCAGAGCCAGACCAAAGATGGGAAAGCTTCACAGCCTGGTGTATAGCACAAGTTTCATTGTCCAAACCACTGCTGGCATCTCTTGTGCTGTCCCATGGAAGCCAAGAGAGGGCACAGCATGCATTGTTGACATTGTTCCTCAGAATACAGATATTCAGAGCAGATGCTGATTGAAAATAAAAGAGCAGAGGAAAAAAGATCAAAGGACTACAGAAGACAGGTCTGGCACTCTACATGTTTGCACTCCACATATTTGCATTTGGCTGGGAGAGCCTTTCCCCAGCAGATGTTCTCCATCCTGCCTCATTGCCAGCACATATCCTAGAAAAACAGATTACAGGCACTTTTCCCTCCTTCCTCAGTCTTGTCAGCTCCATCATTCCCAGTACTTACACTGGAAAACAGGTGGGCCACAGCCTTGCCCAGAAGCACTTTCTGTTTCCTTTGTTGCCTGGTCACAATAAAGGTGGCTCAGAGACAAGAAGGATTTTGGAATGTTGTTTTGCAGTATGCCAAATAATAAAGACTAAAAATCATCAAGACTCAGTCCAATAAAATTGACTTTTTAAAAGCCTGGTTATTTAAGCCTTCAGTTTGCATTGCCCTGCTGGGACAGCAGACCTTCAGATGTGTGTCTGAGTAAGCATGCATGTGACAGAAACAATATTTGTGATGCTTGCCATTGCATATTTAACTCTTGCAAACACATCTGTTCACTGTGTACCCAGGAATTAATGCTAAACAGTATACAGCCTCCTTAGCAGCCTCTACTACCTCTGCTTCTTTATAGTCATACTATAACCCAATGGTGCTTTTCATCAACCATGTCTGTTTCCCAAATTCTTGTGTCAGTCTCTCTTTCACCTTGATGAATTTTGCATCCATGTCATCAAAGTCCACGGGGCTGCAGAAGCCTAAGACACCAATCCAGAGCTCTTCACCCTTGAACGTTTTTTCTGATCTGATTCTTCTTTGATAAAAGGTTTTCTCCTGGGCAATAGAAAGAGAACAAAACTTGTGAGTTTCCTGATATTCAGAAACCATTCCTTTAGATGAGGAAGACAAAGCACTATTTTTCTCTAGCTTTGTTCGGTCTGGCCATCCTGCCCTCCACTAGTGGTTGAGACAACTGGGTACCAGCAAGAGCTTCTCAGTAATTTGGTAGACAGCTGAGGCAGTTTGCTTTCTAGCATTATCTCCAGCTCAGCTGAAATCTGTTGTCTCCCTACTTATAAGACCTGCCAGCAGGAATGTTAATGGAAAATACTGAGTAATTTGTCAGTCCAAGCTAGCAATGCACACAAATGTCAGATCTGCCACAGGGAGAAGGTAGGGTGCTGAGCTCTTTTGTATTTCTGAACATGTTCTTGCCACAGTGCTATGTTTTAGTTTTCTTTGCAACTGCTTCGCTGTTCCTTTGAATCAGAGATGATTATATATTTTTTTCTTTTTACAGTAGATACATCTCATACTGGATGTGAGACTTGCTTCCTTCAACAGGCAGACTGTTTTCAGCAAAAGGAAGGAGGCAGGTGTAGAGCCCACAAAGATGAGAATTAGATGTGCAGAAGAATAGACTAGGGTGCAGAAAAGGATGAGAGGTCATTACAGAGGAGGATGAAATTACATGTATTGAAAGATTGGCAACAGTCTTCAATTTGTTTCACAGTATGGAGGTTATCTGGTAGCTGGAAAGTAATGTTTATATTAGAGTGGGAAAGTCAGTTGTACCCTGTGGATACTTGCTCTTGTTCCTGGCCATTCTTGGTAGCAGCTCTTTGTAAGAGACACTGATTTGGGTACCAACCATCTGGGCCAGGCTGGTTCTACACAACCCTGAACTATGTGATGCCATATTTTCACTGCTGAAGATACTTGTGTTATGCATGTAAAGCCAGTTCTGTTATTTTTCAACACTGATGACGTGCATTTTACAGCAGACAGCTGCCACCTTCCATTTCAGTAGGTTTTCTCACATGTATAAAACTCTCTGGCTTTGTCTGAGCTACAGACCCATGGATACCTTCCATGCTGTCAAGTCCAAGAGTATAAACCTTTCTTAAGATCCACACAAGATCTAAGCTCACAATTCCTGACTTCTCCTGTACCTTGGTTTAAGAGGAGAACTAAGCACAAAAATCAGCTGCTCGTCCTGAATTACCTCATCCATATCCCTGGGCTGGAGATCCAGAAGCCACAAGGCAAGCAGTGACTGGCTGAGATATGGGTTGAGCCATGTCAATACCACGACTGAGTAGTAATAGATATGGTGGGACAAGAGCACAAAAGAGTTGGGATCTGTCCCTTAGAATTTATCAGCTGTTGTTATTGCTTGTGTTCTGGATGATATAAAGGATCGTGTCCATGCTCAGGACTTAAATTGGTGTAGAGTTACAACTTTTGCCCTTTTGTTCCTTCTGTTCTTGATGATGAGTACCGTATCCTTTTATCATGATTTCTTCAGTAAGGGGAGATGCTCATCATTGGGTTCCTTCCTTCCTTCCTTCCTTCCTTCCTTCCTTCCTTCCTTCCTTCCTTCCTACATCTCTAGTGTCCAGCTAAATTTGATTCTGTGACAATCAAAAATTTCATTTATAAAAGCTTTTACTTATTTAAAGATGCTTCAAGCATGACACCAGTTAAAATCAATGTGTAAAGTTCAGAAAAAGACCTTCAAAATTACTAGTTGTGTATACTATGCTCTTTTTTTTTAAGCTATATAAAGAAAAGTTAAATTATGTGCATCTGGAAGCCTCAGAAGTTAAATGAATTTGAAGTAACTATAGGTTTTAAAATGGACCAATGTGCAACAAGCCCAACAGTGAATATACTCATTTGATTTATACACACATAAAAAGACACATTTTGTGTCATTCTGAGAATTTCATTAATATTTAAAAATCTGGCTAGGGACTCAAAATTACCAGCTAGTAAGTTTTCCTATATAAGTCAGGAGCAGAATCAATTTTTCTAAAGTGCTGTCTCATTCTTGTCTCTTTGTTAGCAATTGGTCCTGGAGGGGTAGTTTTTCCATCAACACATTCTGTTTTCTGGAGGATGAAAATTATTTCCATCCATTTTAAGGCAAAGCACAGTCTGTCAAAGCATAGTAGCAGGATCTCCAGTGTAACAGAAACTGAACTTCTTGTGAGCTAGTATCTGAGAGAATTTTAAAAGAATATTTTCAGCTCCACAGTTGTCATTATTCTGATCACTTCCAATTCATATACTTAACACTCCAGTCTATCCTTATGGGGAAAAAAAAAGGATCTCCTTATGGAAATCTTCCTCCCTTGCTTACAATTCCCTGCAGCAAAATGCTTCTCTGGTAGAAAAAATGCATTCTAGCTGGACCTAGATTTCATTCTTGTCAAAATTATAAGTGGAATTTGAAAATGCATTTCTCGTGTCTTTTGGTTGCTTTACCATCTGCTTTTTTTCCTTAGGGCCTCTCCCAAACTTTCTTTTCCTTTCCCTTCCTGTCTTACCATTCTTCAGGTAAAATCTCAAATCTTATAAGCCTGTTATGATGCAGTGGGACTAAATCTTGACTTTCAATTTGCAGGATAAAATTTCAGTTTAGCTTAATAAAATTATTTTTCCCTAAAAGTTTAGTGGTAAAAACATGAAGTTGGTGCAAATGGAGGACAAAGATAGTTTTATTCTCTGAGTGTTTCTTTCAGAAAAATGTATCAGATTATGTCCTACAAAATTATCAATTCCATTACATTTTCTACTATTCAGAAAAAGTAATGTTTGTCATATTTCTGAATCACTTGTTTGTGTAGCTGTAGTAAGTGATAGATTTGCAGCTGTTCTGTGAAGACATCCTGAGTAGTGGAACTGATAGTCTCTGTATTTTTATTAAATTAAAAGTCAGTTTTAATTGGTCAATGCTAAGCATGCATTTTGTTCTATGAGAAATTGAGAGAGCTGCTATTTCTTTGACTCCAAAATTAGAAATCTGCAGTCTCCCAGAATTTCATTAAATACCTATAAAATTAGCACTATCTTTCATTCTTTGTGGAAAATGTATCTGTGCATCAAGTTCAAATTTTGACATAAATTGTCTATCAGCATTTGCCCACACAGTTCACATTTATCTCTCAGATGTAGCCAAGGCATAATTTGTGCTTAATTTACAGAAAAAAAAATAATAGCCATGTTATAGGAATTTCAGAGGGTTACACATTCAGAAGCACATTTTAAGCAGTCATCATTTGTAAAATATTTCTTTGCTTTCTATTTCCCTTTAGATCTAGTTGTAGAACAAGGTTTTGCAGCAGATGTAATACACACTGCCAACAGGAGCAGCCATGTTATGTAAAACCAAGATTTCTTACGAAATTCAGTAGATTTTTTAGCAAGATGACAGCTGTTTTTTTCTTGGCATTAGTGATTACAAATCCCTAAGAGAATACTTTGGAGTCTTTACAGCAATCCTGGCCAAAAATATAATTGAATGACATCGACATTCATATTTCTCAAAACCCAATTTGCTGAATACTTGTCATGTTCCATAGTTAGCATTGCCGCTTTATGAAAACAAGAACTGACATCTCTGTCAAATGTCTGCCAAGCCTGTGTCGTAACTTTAACAATAACAATAACAGTAGAAATGGCTGGCTGAGGAAAGCAGCCACCTGAACACCTGTATGGCAAACACCATGTGAAATGCCCAGTTGTTTCCCTCCTTGTCTCCTCAGTGACCCAGTGAAAGGCTGGGACATACATCCCTTGCACTGGGATGTGCTACAGGGTGCGAAGGCAGGATTGCTCTGATGTTTCAGGATGTGTCCTCAGACAAAAATTCCTCTCCCAGTCCAGAGTAATGACCCAGATTGCAGATATTAATGGGTGCTCAAGCACCTGGACTGGGACTCTGAGGTTTCTGAAAGTCAGCTCTCTTGGTTTCCACCAGTGATGGAACTCAACTCCTGTCAGCTGATGATGGGCTGTCGAGACTTGAGAGAGTAGTACTGTGCCAGGGGCAGGTATTACTACTGTGCCAACCACCACAGCTTCTGCCATTCATTTTAATTATATGACTTGAGTGCATCAGAGCACTAAAATGTTGCTGTCTTTGGACTTTAAGCATCAAACAGAATGGATTTCTTTGGGGTTTGATTTAAATTCATTCTCTCAAACTGAGTGTATCTCCTCTTTGTAGTTAACTTAGAAAATGAGCTGTGATAGGGGAGGAAAGTGGGATTGGGGTTTGGGGCTTGAAGGAAGGACAGCTTCTCTCAGCCAGGTTTCTGCCAGGAATATGGAAGCACAGCACAGTATCTATTTTGTCCTGGAATAGGGTGTTCCTTGGATATAGCTACTCATATGGATTGAAAGAGAACATCTCTTGCTGACTTATAGATTCAGTGGTAGGAAAGGTAGACTAGCCTTTATGATCAAGATTAGGCTGTATTTGGTAAAAATATGAACAAGACAAATATATACCTGTGGAATAATACCTGTATAAATCAGCACTATGTACATTTAAAATGAATACATTTTCTAGATGAGTGTTATTTTGAGTCTGTCTCAAAATATATCAACTTACCTTACAGGATCCCTAAATGCTTGAAGGAGGCACATCAGTGGTAATTTGCCAAAGCCTGATGCATTCAACTCAATCACTAACAAACTAAATTCTACAAAACCCTCAGATACAGGTATATGCATGCAGAATAATCCTTAACCTGATGAGCAATGATTCTTGCAAAGCATAGGCTTTAGTTTTTCTGACAGAGTTAGTCCCTTGACAGTATTAGAATGTAAAAGGAGGGTGGAGAAATATTTATATGCTGGGCAGGTGTTAACTGCTGCTGGGTATACAAATGACAATTACATTTTAACAAAATGTGGACAATTCTATTTTTTTCTATTCACTCCTGTGCAAAAGATAACAAATATTTGAATGGTCATATTTAAACATTCCCTGGAATTATGGATTATTGCTTTCTGAAAACATATCTTTGCTGTAGCATGCTGCAAATCTCTGAGAGAGAGAAGTGACATACTGTGGAGTAGAAAAGCCTTACTTAACTTAAAAGAAATAAATGTTGGATTCCAGAATGTAAGGAGAGTAAACACAGCCTTACAATTTTCCTTGCACCCTTGGGTTTTCTGCCATTAGATGAATTCTCCTGTGAATCCATCCCCCCACCCTCTTTATTTGGTTTTGTTGATGGGAGTTTTGTTTTGGGTTGTTTGTTTGGGGTTTTTTCATTATTTGGAAAAAGAGCCACTTTTTGTTCAGCACCTATGGAGCTACAGTCCATGACAGAGGACAAGGATAACGGGGTATGGCCGATAACAATACCCTTGGGAGCAACTACTGCAGAAGTAGCAATGGTTTCCTGTCTTTCTGAAGGTAAAATCTTGTTGCAATTTTTCTACCTGTTCCTGTCGAGTGCAGCCAAAAGATGGCAGCATTTTATTCAGCATCAGGGTGTAGCCTTGGGAGTAATCACAGGCTGCAAGTCAACACCCTTTCTGAGAGGAAGCAAAAGACGTGTGACTTCTAACGGAGTAGACAGAATTTCATTATAATCCTTGCTATATATTAACCATACCGAAGTGTGCTTATACTGTAAGTAAGAATAACTACTTCTGTATTTTTCAGTAATTTAACTTAACAATTGGTAACAATTGTTAATTGTTTAACAATTATTTAGAGCAATTGGGATTAGATTTATTTTCCACGTACTTTTTTGTCTCCCGTCAACTCACAGCTGTAGTCAGTCCTGAAATTCAATCCATTAGTTTTGGACATGTGAAAGGAGAGATATGGAAAATTTTGATAACTCTGTAGGAGTTTTCTCTGCAGTGAAACCTCTATAGATTTTTTTTTGTTTGTTTAATAATCACTTCCAGCAAACTTTTCATTCCCATGAGATGCAGATGAGCATTATTGCAGTCACAGAAATATAGAAAGTGAGGCTAATAGAGTTATCCAGCTTCTTAACTGGTGTCCTCTTGGATATCTGCATACATTTTTCCAAATGCCGCAAAGCACTCCTGCAGGTGTGAAACGCATTTGAAACCTCAGCCTGAAGTGACTCATGATGTACTAGAACTTTGTGTACGTAATTCTAGAACTTTGTGTGCATAATTGCTTTGATTCTGGACCACCTTATAACCCTTGCATCTAGCTTTACAAAATAGGTACCTTAGCTGACACTATAAAACACATCAGGTTGTTTATATCTTAATTAGAAAAAAAAATGAACTCTTTTTTTTTCCTCCGTTTCTTTTTCTCCCCCAAGTTTATCAACACTAATGGTTTTGCTAAATCCTTGCAGTTACTTTCCAGATAATATCTTACAACCTCATGTAGGTAAACCAGCTAATCAATGCCTGGAATACATGCACTTCGTTAGTGTACCTGGATTTATGGGTATTAGTGTGCAATAGCTGTAACATTGCTGATACTTTGTCTTAAAGCCTTTCAGAGTCACTTGGCTAATTCAGATGAAGAAAATATTCTTCTTAGGTCTGTTGTCTCTTTGCCTTGAGATTCAAAAAGCCTCCTGGGTACTGATTGACATCTTGAAGTCTATCAGATTAATTAAGAGGGCTGAAATTTCAATTTGCAAATGCAGCCCTGGTGTTGTGTGCTGAATACCTCACTTGTGATGCCTGGTGCATCAAGTGCACCAAGTCTGCACTTGCTGATGTTGGATTGATGCACCAGCCCCAGCTCTCAGTATGTGTGAGCACATGCCTGCACTTGCAGCAATGGCACTCAGATGGAAACTGTCCAGGCAGCCTCACTAACTCAAAGATTATCCATTACCATCACTACAAAGTCCCCACAGGGACTGTGGGCAACAGGTTGTCACCAGCACCATGAAGTAAATATTTTTGTTCGCTGGTTTTCATAATCTTTTAACACTAGGGGGGAAAATACTTTCAGCTTAAAACAAATGGCAGGGTGTTTTGCACCGTAGAACAAAATTATTGGATGGGAATTTATAAAGATTTTTAGCTGATCCAGACAGAGAATGAGAGACCAGCCAAAGTTGCTTGTACTAACAAGCAATGAGTTTCAAGCTTTTCAGGAAGTCATTTTACAAGATGCAACAAAACCAGATCATTCTACCAAAAAGGTTCTTCATACTTTATGGATGGCAGTACTTTATTAAAGATGATCACTGTGTAAGAGTCTCCTCGACTCTTGTTATCTGTAAAACTCACTCAAGTTCACATGATCATTACATCTTGGCTGTAGAGAAACTGAAAATAATCAAGGCAGAGGGGACCAATGGTGTGGACAATCATTGTCGTGAGGAGCAGAAGAAATTAAGGGGTCCTATAAGTCCTCATCCCTTACCTGTAACCTAGCCAAGATGACATAATCATCTGCTTTTTACTCCTTGAGATGTGTGACTGCAACCCCATTTTCCTTTGAGACAAAGGAGAATAACATCACTTGTGCAGAATGCTTGCCCCTGTGAGGTTAAGCAGTCAAACTCTGGGCTGCTGAGGGAATGCCAGTGAAAAGAAGCAAGGTTATGAGTTCCAAAAGGGTTAGTAAATCAAACTCAAGCAAAGAGATGTTAGAAACATCCATTGCTTTTAATTTGGTTATTTTTAACCGTCAAAGTAAATCTGAGAGTAGCTGTGTCTGTTAGTGACACGGAAATAACAGTCTCAGTGGAAATAAAGTCTTGGCACATGGAATTAGTTAATCCACTTGAACATAATTCTCAACACAGAAAACATTGTCTAGATATTTACTTATGGGCAGTGAGCAGAAAGAGTCTGTCCATTTGGCCAGCCCGAGTCTCCAGTGGGTTTGGAAGTAAGGCTGAATATTAGGGTCATCAGATCTCCAGCTACAAATGGTCAAAAAGAAAGCAGAGCTCTGGATCCACCTCTTTCTGCAACTGAAAGAAACACATTATCCTTTCTGAAGACTGGAGGACTATTCTTCTCCAGTGTGGTTTTTCTTCTGTTTGTAACCTAATTCCACCCTTTCCTGAATATGAATCACACCAGAGTTGATGGAGAACACATACACATTTGATGCAATTTGACCCGAAGTTTCTACATACATAATTATTGGGAGTCTTTCCCTAGGATCCATTGGCATGGCAGAAATCTGAGAAGGCAAAAAATGGAAAATAAAATTATTCTGCAACATTTTTCTGTGTCACAGTCTTGTGCTCCTATGTGTGTATATATATCTACTGAGTTCTATCATTTTGATTTGGACACAAAGTCCTAAAAAATGCCACTTATCAAAAAAACCTTAGTATTTCTATGTGCAGTTCCAAGCCTGACAGCAAAGCAACTGAACACAAAAATGGAGGAATCAACTTCTCCTTTCACAGTTTTCATGTCACTCAGACATTGATTTAAGAACATGATTTTCTTCCATCTGGAAAAATAAACAATGTTGTTGCACTTTTTCTCTTTCCCAAAGTTTTATAATATGTCTTTCAATGGGTTATTTTGTGACAAGCGCTTCAATTTTATAAATACCTATGTATTCAGCCTCAGAACTACTGGAGAAAACTGACAGACATCTCCAAACATTCATGAAAGATTTAATCCAAGATTTTCAATGCTTAAATAGTTTGTTCCTCATTTGCAGCCTATTGCACCTAGAGTGCTTTCCCCACTGGAACAGAAAGCAAGCCACCTTTTAGTGTGTGAAACCTGAGTACAGGGTGCCATAGACATGACAAAATTTCACTATTGGTTTTCATTTCTCCATTACATAATCCCTAATTATATTGGACTACCAAAGAAAGAGGTGTTACAATTCCACCTCAAAGTTCTGCTGACTTCATTAGCAGCCTGAATATCCATCAAGTATGAGATTTCCAAGATTTCCATTTATCATGAAGAATAATAGCTGCTTTCTCTCGGTCTTCTCAAGAGGACTGTCAGAAGAATGTCTGCAGTTTCTAATAAAAGTGAAAGAGTACTGCTCCAGTTAAGTGGTTGAGAAATAAAAGCTAGTAAAAACCTACTATAGATTGCTAAATTCCATCTGATTAGCAAGAGATTACGTTTTCCTTTTGCTGTCTCTCTGCATTTAGCTTTCCTCACAGTATTTGCATTAGCAGTATGGCTAAAATGGGCACTTAACCAAATTACATGGTTTCAGTCATACATTTCTATTAAGATGAACTTTCTGTCAATTAGTCAGATGTACTCTTGATGATTTTGTGTGACTCCAGCTGCTAATTAAAAGTGGTGGTGGCCCGCAGAGTGGGGTGAGATCACGTCTCCTGTAATGATCGATATTCTCCCCCAGAAGCACTTTGTCCCTCCAAGCCTCTGCTGGAGTCACTGCTGCCACTTCCATTGAAAGGGATAGAGGCCATTGAGTATGCTTTAAAAAAACAAAGTTTCCATCCAAAGAAAGGTTTGGCAGGACTTAGGTTGCAGCAGCCAAATGCATGAATTTAGGACCTTTACTCCATATCCACCAAAACTAGGTGGTTTCCAAACTCGTTTGGATGGGAAGTTTCTCAAGCCCTCTCTGGCTCTGTTTCTGCATCCATCCAGAGTGGTGCCTGTCAAGCAATGAGTGGCTCACACAGGCCAGTGTCTCAGGAGATTGGAGTCCCTGCACAGAGTGCAGAGATACCAGGCAGAGATACTGAGCTACTTATGGCACCAGCTGCACTATCACAGCCTGGTCAGCATCACTGAGCCAGTCAGCCCTCTTCACTCCTCACTGCAATGGAGGTGTTCACATGGAAGTCCCTTTTACCTCAGTTGAAAGATAGTTGTTCCCACCTGAACAAAATCAGCTGGAGGAGCCTTCATCTGAGCTGGAGCTGTCCTTGGATTCCTGGATTCGTCCTTGAGGGCTTCTTTTCCATTTACATTGAATGTTTGAAACAAAGGCAGAATCTCAAATCACTCCTTCATGAAATGTGCACTTTTCAAGCACCTTCTCTCCACATGTCATGCTCCTTGTATTCCCTCTGCACTAAGGCAGAATTCCAGTGGGTAGGTGGAGGTGCGTGATGTGGTAGTTGTTGCCACCTTCTTTGGCGGTAGAGGGCTCAACTTCGGTGTTAAACTGGAGCTTTTCACACCTTCCCTGTGATTCCTTTTTTGATAAATAAATACCATTGAATGAGGTCGTGCTAGAAGCAGCTGAAAAATGTTCCTAGATCTGTATTTCCCCTTTTTCTTGCATGAGCTGTAGCTGCCGTGTGCCAGGGGCACTCACTGGCCTGCTTTCATGTCATTTCATTCCCTGCTGGCAATGTCACCTATTTGGCAGCAGCCTGCCATTGTGAAAAAGCAGGTCATGCTCTCCTGTATGCTTGGTGCTCGCTGCAAGGCACAGCACAGAAACATGTGCTGCTGCTCAGAAACCCCCAGACCTCTGGCATCATATGGACATTCAGAATATGGATAATTCACAGAATACAGGACAAAGAGAAAAGGAATACCAACACTTTCTCTTTTCTGAATTTCAAAAGAAAACTTTAGACATTCCTCTGTTCCTACAAATGACAGCAATATGAGCAGGAGGTCTGTGTTACATTTCACATCAGGGGTGTGCTTTTGGAGGAATTATCCCAATTGTCACTACTTAACTGTGCTTCAGGTTAGATTTTAGAGGGATCTCTCTTGCAGATGACAGGCCAGAGCATATCTAGCATGCCTAGTCATCAATAGCCCTCCAAAATGCAAATGGGGTGTAAATGAGGTACTCAACTCCAGCTGTTTCCTCCTACAGGGATCTTCTCATTGCCCTCACTAACACCAAGCCAAAGCTGACTGCTCCCAACCCTGACTGGGCCCCTGAGGTGTCTTCAGCCACCCCAGAGCTCAACCTTTCCCACCATGCAGCTCTGTCCCTTTCTGTCGGTGAAAATGGTACTGGACAGTGACTTCACACCTGGATTCTGCTGGAGCTAACCCTGCATAAGGAACATTTATAGCCTTTAAAAATCAAATAAAAATAAATGTCACAAACGCCTTCATGCTGAAAAATTGGAAAATTCCCAAATCCTAAGCTCTATATGGAAAACAATCTTTATATGAAACAGTCATCTGATGCACACTGCATTTTAGCAGCCAAAGTTTTGTCCAGAAACTAAGTTTTGGGATTTTTCATGGTGAAACAGAGGAGGCATTTAAAAACCATTTAGAACAAGGGATGATAAATAGTTCTGTAGACACAAAAACATCAATTAACAGTGCCAGAACCATCTGAAAATATCGTTCTGGAATGACTCAATAACCTAATAGGTTCCATTTTCTTCTTTCCTTAGAAAATCCATTATTTCAGCTTCTCTCATAATGTAGTATAACTCAATATTCAAACTGTTTGTTTTGACCCTTTCAAAAGGCTGCATAGACTTTAGGACTAGGCATCTGTGCATTTGGTCTTATGCCAGCTTTCCTCTTTTGCATAAATGTCTCATATTCCCATAATATCTACCCCACTGAAGCAGTTTAACAGAGGAAATGTATCCTTCCTCAGCCCTTTCTCACTAGACTATATAAACTATAGATATCTATCCCTTCAGTGGAGTTTATTCTGAACTGTGGAACCTAAGAGCAGTATGGATGCATTCATGGGTTGCTGTGCCTGACCTCATGTGTGTCTCAACTGGCACTATCACCCTTGTCAGATTAATTTCTGCCATGTTCTTTTGACATAGCATCTTTCCAAGAGTTTTGAAGTTTTCATCTTAAGCAACTTGCAGTATTGACATGATAACTTTGATATCTCGCTTCCTTTCACCTTCCTGGCACCACCTGGAGGTGGAATATGGATGCAGGCATGGATAGGAATCAGAATAGAATGAAATGAAACTGATATCTGAAATGAGACCAGAGGAGCACACAGACCTTCTGAAGTTCTGTGAACTCTCATCTCCTGTGAGAAATGTGTGAACATACATATTCTGTTCAAAAGGGCTGAACAGAAGGCTTTTTCACCCTTTATCTCCATCAATATGAACTTAATGCCTCAAATGTGCAATAAAAATGTGTCTGCACCGCAAAACACAGAAAAATTTACCAGGATCATGTAAATAAGAGCAGTGATAACAGCTGCATAAATACACACAATATCATAGCATTCAATTTTCATTTGGCAGCTATCTCAAAAGCTGTTCCTGTGGGAAAGTTATCACACATAACAAGTCTTTACTAACCCATATAAATAAATTTGTCTGGTTCCTAATTGCCTTGTTACTGATGGGTGTTGGAAACCTGCCATCTCAGAGAGCAGCCTTGGGCTCTCAGCACTATCACTAAGTTCCTGGCTTTGCACTGAGGTGTGTGGTGGCTCTTGAAGTCAGAGTCCTTCCATGCACAGACCAACAGAAGGGCTTTGATGCCTGAAATTCACAGCAATTCCCCTTCTAATTGTCAGATGTTTTCACCAAAAAACCCCAGTTTTCTGTACCATGTCTGGAATGATGGTGAATTCTCCCAGATGAATACATACACACAAAATCAAACATTTTTTTTCAGTTAGCTGTCTCTATTTAGAGCATCAGGTAGCTTTCTTCAAGACAATTCATGCAAATTGGTCTTGCAAATGCAACATCAAAAGATTCAGCTGCAATAAACATACCAACAGTAGCCAACAATCATATCAACAATGTGAGAACAGTGTAGAAAAGTGAGAAAAAGTAATAAATATGGAAAAACTGTCATGACTTCTTTGTGCTTGTATCATTTTTGGTCAGAGTTTTCAGGTTTTGTATTTTTCCCAATAGTAAGCATTGTAGAACAGAGTCTGTAGTTATGACCTTACGTGAAATGAGAAACTGAAATATCAGGGTTTTGTTTCCTTGGGAAAGGAGGGAAAGGAACAGAGAAACAGTTGTGTTTCCTTGGTAAAAAGGCATAAGGGATGTCTGAAACTGCAGCTTATGGGCTCTAATGGGACCATATACACTTGAGCATATAGGAAACAAGGAGACTGGAGAAGAGATTGCTTGAAATTGATTTAAGAGAATTATAAGAGCTTGGAGTCAGGAAAGACAGAGGAGGTCATAGTCCATCTCTTGTTATCTAACAGAAGTTAGCTACATATTGATCTGGTCTTGAACAGTGGAAAACAAAGCCAGGACCTTAGTTGAGAAAGATTGCAGAGTTTGACACAAACATGCATCGATCATTATTCAGGATCTTACATTAAGGACACAGCCCCAGTTCAGAGAGAGCTGTGGGAGGCTGGCGCTTTGGGTAGCTTTATTATAGAAATAAATTCTGGAAGCCACTTGGAGCTCTGTCTCATGAGATTACCTTTGCAGAACCTTATACAAACATGCAGGAAGCCACAAATGTGAAGTGGCAAAAAAGAGAAAACATATGCTTACAAGAAATAATAATTCATAACAAGTTCAGGAATAATTTAAAAATATTTTACCAATTTTAATAATCTCTTGTCTTCTTTCCTTTTCACTTTTTTTTTTCAGCATTTTGCTCTTGTTTTCTCTCCAGTTCTCTCTTCACAGAATGGGCTTATTGGGAAGGTTCATTGAGACAGTAAAAGCTAGTGGATACTTGTATTTTGTCATCTATTAGAGTAAAGCCAGTATATGAAATCTTATGAATGATAAGATCAGTCATTGCTGTCACCTGTTACAAAGGTTTTCCTTTCTAAATTAAGAGGAGTGCATAGAAGAAAGAGTGCAAGTCAAAAAATATAGAGACAATTCCAGAAATGTAAAATAGAAAGTAAAAGCTTATCAAACATTCTTAAATTTACAGGATACTCTTTGTCAAACATCAACATGTCATACTTTGTAATTCATCTGGATGCTTATGCCCTTAGGGATCTATGTTCAGCTGGAATAAAGAAAAACAGATGCTAACTCAACTATAAACACTGGCATGAGGAGCATATGTTCTAAAAGCTAATTCTATCCTTTGCTTATCCTTTAGAGAGTGTAGCTGGGACCACAAGGAGCTCAGATTGAACATAGAGTATATTGGCTATTTAGGCTCAGCTTGTCCTGCAGCATCCCCTTCTCTGGCTACATTGCTTGCAGCTCTTAAAAATCTCCCTCTAACTTGGAAGTTTAGTGTTAGCATGATAATCCACGTGAGAGCACCCAGATAAGGTGACACACTTCATCTGAGGAAAACTTCTATGGGGAACTCTAAGAAAATGTCTTAGTAATCCTGCCAAGCTCAGCAAAGTATCCTGAGAACCTGGTTGGTGCAAAGGCATGTGCCCAGCTGGCTGAGGAGAGCTGCATCATGGCAGTGGAGTTGGCTGAAGTTTAGTTGCTGCCCAGTTATGCTTTGTGATTTGTAGTGTTGTGAGTCAGTCACACAGAGGATCAATGTCGCATCCAAAGCTGTGGCAGCTGTTAGAAACAAAGCCTTGGATGAATTTCTCTAGGTCTGTCACCCACTGTGATGAATTTGAGCAGCTGAACCTGCACACATTCACTTGCAAGTGACAGCTGACGTTTCCTAACACTACTACATGGAAAAACCATGACAGATGGACAATCTTGTCAGGAGCAGCATTTGCTCATTTGCTTTCTCTGCTACTGTGCTGAAATTCAAGATGACTTGAAAAAAAATAGCTCTATTAAAAATGTGCAAGTTGCAAATCTGAACACTTCAGAAGTTTCAAAAGTGTCCTTATGGCCCCTTCTACTTATGAACCACTATAAATCTTTAATTACATGATCACACACTGTTTTGCAGTGAACCTTGTGTTCAGAGCAGTAGCTGGATATTCAGCGTTTCTCTTTCTGTCATTCAGGGGGACCTTGTTTAACACATTTCACCCGAACTGAACAGAGAAAATTGTACTCGATGAACCTGTGATGTTCCCACCATTGTCACTGAGAGTGACTGAGAATGTCTTAACCTTGTTTCAACGATCCTTTTTCTTATTTAAGTATTCCTTATTTGAACCTTGGGTAGAGAGTGGCCAAAGTTGGCAAATGGCCACCCAACTGCAAGAGTCCAACTTGATATCGTTATTTTCTTATATTTCATGATCAAGCACAATCCACCATTTCTACCCTTGCTGGTGGAAGGTATTGCTGGTACAGTTAATGTGTGCTATCTCCTGTGTTGTGGTTGCCAGGACATTTCAATTATGCTGTGTAGGACTGGCTTAATTTATTATCTTGTACCAATTAATATCAATAGCTTGCCAATAGCAGTTAGAATTGCCACCTCTGTAATTCATTTAAGAGTCTTCCTAACAGTGCTTTGCACAAGGTCTGCATCACCTCCCTCCTCAGAAGCTGATGTCTTAATGGCATCTTCTATGAAAGGCTAAGAAATAAATGTAGACTGACTTTTCATGTCTGTGACCCTCCAGAATAGCAGCAAGGAAAAGCAAGCATGGTATACTTTATTGCCACTGCCTGTGCCAGATCTGCTACAGACATTTAATCTCACAATGTCAGTCTTGTTTTGACAGTACAAAATGTTTTCAAAGGATGCTTTGCCATGTGCTCACAATTAGTCTTAACTGAAATTTAGAACTTCTGTTTTGGAAATTCTGACAATGAAAATTAAATATAAATGAATGTTTACCAACATTTTAAATGGCTAAAAAAATTCTTTTACTCACAAACGGTAGGACACTCTCATGAAAGAAAACATAGTGAGCATTGTGAAGCACACGTTCTTCTGAAGAGGGAATTCTTCGTTTTACATTCCTACAGAGTATGCTGCCTGAACTACCAACACTTTCTGTGCCTCGCCTTTAGAGAGGAGAGAGCACCACGTGAAGTCCAGAACTGAGCCTGCCCAGAACCCAGCCTTCTGAGCACAACTTCCCAAAGGATCTATGGTTTCTGTTTTACTTAAACACCTGGAGTTTGAGTTCACTTATTCAAACATAGTATTATATTTCAACTTTCCTGCTAGAAGCCTGAAGCATTCCAAAAGAAAACTTTAGCCCTACCATAATCTTTTCAACTTAGTATTTCTACCAATTAATTTCAAAGGAAATTACTCTTCCATTATTAATATTTATTATCTTTCATTTGCATGTTTCTCTCATGTTGTTTTCTTCTTGTAAGAAAACCTAGTATGGTATCCTTTCTCAATCCCCCAAGAAACTCCAGTATTTTTTGAGTACACCTGTTCTTCCCTTTCCTTCCCTTCCCTGTTTTTGCCTACTAAAGCCTGTGAGCATTTGAATGAGTTAAATTATATGTATGAAGGGGTTTTTTTTCCTCCCCTTGTGGTGTCTGGTATAAAGATTACTGTATACCTTAATTTAAAAGAACTCATACTCATTATTTCCAGGTGGAGAATTTGAGTACTCAACTGCTGTTTGAGGAGGAAAGTCAGACAAAAAATCAGGGCAAACTTGGTGTTGTCTGGCAGTGGTTGAACATGGACCAGAGTGTGCCCAGGTGGCCAAGAAGACCCATGTCACCTTGGCCTGTATCAGCAACAGTGTGGCCAGCAGGACCAGGGCACTGATGCCCCCCTGTACTCAGAACGGGTGAGTCCACACCTCAAATCCTGTGTTCAGTTCTGGGCCCTGAGACACTGAGGTGCTGGACTGTGTTCAGAGAAGGGCAGTGGAGCTGGTAAAGAGTCTGGAGCAGAAGTTTTATGTGGAGTGGCTGAGGGAGCCATAGGTTTTTTGCGGGTTTTAAAGTGATATTGACCTTTAAGTCTTTAAAACTTCTTTGGAGTTGTAGAGTTTGATATTTGATAAGTCATTTGTGCTGAGCTCATCTTAAATTCATTCCCATGTACTTACAAAACACTGGTACAATCTTTAATTCATATTTCTCTTTCGTCCTCTGTGACTGGCACAAATTTCAAACCTCAGTTTGCAAACTGGGAATCTTACTGTGGTTTTCATCAGATTAGCATCCTGCTTTGAACTATAAAATTCATACTCCACACTTCTCTGTCTCATTCAGAAAGATTTTCACTGTATTTAATTTGGCAAGTACTTGGAGATCTACTACGCTTTAAAGAGAAAGCCCTAACTAGGAAATAATTCTCAAAACCCCTACCTTTTCCTGTCCAGAAGGCAGCACTCTGGAGCTGTCTTTGCAGGTATTTTTACAGCTTCTAACAAAGGACTGCTTGGATACAACCCCATAGGAGTGTTCCCTAAAACTATAACTTAAAATGGACTACGCTTAAATTAACTAAGTTGAAGATGGCTTCAACATTTAAAAATTTAAGGACCCTAGGAGGGTCAGTGGCATCACAGTGTCCATTTGTGCCCTGACTGTATTCACAGAATGGGACTTCTTAACCTGTAAACAATGCTCACTTTACTTTCTCCTTACTGTCTCAGAATCATGAAACAGTATTAGAAGTTTTGCACTTTTTTTTTTCTTTGAGTGAAAACAAGAGAAACAAGAGAATTAGTGGAGTCTGTAGGGCATAGCTTCAACCTAGTTGGCTAGAAGAAAAGTCAAGCAAAAGCTAGAAAGTGGCCATTTTATTTTTCATTGTATAGTATTGACTGGGGGAAGAACTTTTAGAATTATGCCAGTGAACATAAAGGGACAAGGCTAATCATTACCAAGAATCCTCTCTTCAATATTAAAAATAAAAGAATGTTATCTATCCATTTGTTAGGGAAATAAAGCCTCAATATGATTTTTCAGGATCACTGTTCATGAAGGCAGAAGGTGTATCATGAAGTAATGGAACGGAGGTGTAAAAGGGATACTGACAAGAAGGTGAAAATTGTGGTATCATAGCAGTGAGAGAACTGAGCGCCCACAGAGGTTAAGTGGAGAACAGGAAAAGGTGGGATTGCAAAAGAGGGGGAAGAGGTGAGGAATAACAGTGGAGCAGGGCTGAAGAGAAGACATCAGGAAGAACTGGGACTGACTGAGACAACAGTGCAGACAAGGAAACTAAAGAAGCTGAGATAGCTTCTGAAGATGTTGTCAAAAGGAAAAAAGAATAATATAAGAAAATGGGTATATGAGACAGAGGGGGGAGACAGAAAGGGCCTGACAAGTGATAGGGCACCTGAAAAAGAACTGGCTACAAAAGGACACAATAGCTGGGAGGACTAGAGTAGAGGAGCTAGAGGAAATAAGACTGGAGCTAGATGGATAAGAAGACCAGTATTGTTGAGGGAAGAGAATGGCATGGTGGAAAGGAATCAACAGAGGAATACCTGGATGACAGAGCACCATCAGGCAAAATACAGAGCTGGGTGGGACTTGAGCATGTCCTGTCTCCCATCTGGTGAGGGCATGTGGATTGCCTTCAATGAAAGCCAAGATGTGATGGACAAATCAGGGCAAAGCCACATCCAACCGGAGGCTACATGTTAGCTGGGTGAACTCTTGGATCCAGGCATTTGGAAGTATTCTGACATCCACAATTTAGATGCAGCCTCTCTATGTTCAGATGGCCAAAGTCCCTGCTATCAATCTGAAGGCTCAAAACTGTGCTGCTGCCACAAGTGAGTAGAAAAACTTAATAGAAAGAGGTAAAATATACTGATTGTTTTCTGAGAACATGATTGTTATGGCTGTCAAATATCTTCATGTAAGCTTACAACAAAATGAATGTCACTCATGCAAACTCATTTCGAGTCCCTTGTATTGTGAACAAATTCTTAAAAATTTACTATGGCAAATGTTTGTATCATAATTATGGAAAGTGTTTAGTGCATTCATACTGATGAGGTTTCACAGTGCCTAGTTCAGCCTGAAATAAAGGGCTGACATTTTTTAATGCAATTTTCGTTTAGCTTGCTTTTAAACACAGAATTCAGCTAATTGTATTGTTACACTTCTGGTCTCTGCTGTCTAGCTACCTTTGTTTAAAACTGAAAGTGGAACGTGATTTTAAAGGGTCAGTAGGTGCAGTGAACAAATCGAAACTCAGTGTGATAAGAAGCTCTAAAAGGAACACATTATCTTAGCTACTTGGATGTCAGTCAACAACATTCTTGAGTGCTCCTCAGAGGAACTCATAATCATAGAGCACACAAAACCACTGAGGTGCACCTATTTTAGTTACTTCTTGGCTTCTCAGGAGGGCAATTTTTTAACATTTGAAAGATTTTGATTTAGACAAGAGGTCAGTGCCTTTTGTCTCAATTTAGACATTAAGTGGTAACTTAGGTGCTGAATGAGGCATAAGCAGGCTATAGTCACTGTTCCTGTTAGGATCTAAAGTGAATCCTGGTGTGATAAAGGCACACTAGACAACAAGAAATGAGCTCAGCAACAGCAATACCTGCAAGAAATTGCCAGGTTTGAACTCTGGCACAGTGGTTCCCTAAGAAAAGGTAAAAACTGAGCCTGAATCACTTTTCAGAAATCGCCTCATCACTTGGTTAAAAACTGTGAATTCAGTGGATAATCTGAAGCACCAAGTCATAAGCAGCCACTGTTCCCTTTTTCTGCCCAGCCTTTTCTCAGCAGCAGATCAATCAGCATAGGCTGAGGCAGAAATTACTATTTTTAGCAGAATCCAGCTGCACAGGCTGTGCAACCACTTGCTGACAGTGAATTTAGCTGCAAAAGTAAGCAGAGACAGTTCCTGTCATGCCCTGCCTGTACTAATACAGAAAAACCTTGTACTGCTCTGCTGACCAGGGTGACACAATCACTGCACACAAATGTGTCCATAACCTTCCACACGTTTCTTCTGAAGTCTGGCTGCACAGGGACTCTAGCCCAAGACTTCTTCCTTTTAGTAGAACATGATTTCAAGATTTATGGAAGATAATCTTACCTCTGCTTGTATAAATAGTCTGAGGCATGAACACATTCTTTCATGCCTTGTGCTCCTCTGGAAATTAAAATAGAAATAAAGTACTTTAAATGTATTTCTGTGCACTCCTGTATGATCTTCTCAAATATGGTTGCCATCATTTTCCAGTTGTCTTGTACTGAGACTATTAAGAATAATTGTAAGATAATTTAAATTGTGCTCAAATACAATTTAAATTGTATTCAAAATGTGCTCTTGAAAGTGGGGAGTTTTCCCTCCAAAATGTTTGTTATCTTTGTTTTTTAAAACTTTCTGGGTAAAAGCAAGTTTAATGTAGATCAGAGTTCCTCCAATGAGCCAACATGCAAACCTACTAGTTTCCTAATAGAGATTTAGGATTCCCTAGTAGAAATCTAAATCTAAATCTAGATTCCTAGATTTAGATTTCCTAGTAGAAATCCTAAAGGTCAGGATTTCTGCCTGATTTTTTTCAGTACTCATGTAGGAAAAAAGAGGAGACTCTGAACATTTTAAATAGTAGTAAGGGGCAGTGTTTACCAGATATAAACTTGTATCTGTCAGATACTCTCGTAGACTCATTTCTGTTCTTGACAAACTTCTACTTGTTCCACTGCTTTCACACGTTGTAAGAATTCTCAGTAAAGATTATGCTTTCCTAAAGGGACAGGCAGCTATAGAGAAATGAGTTTAAAGTTGTTCTGGGAAAAAAAAATTAAAACAAGTGTATTGTGAGCTTTCTCATGGAATCAAAGAATCTTGTTAAAATATACTCACCAAATATCATTATGCTTTGTATGACAGTTGGAAAGTGTTTAAATTCAGAAGAATATCAGCAATACAGTTTTTGTGAGAGAAATGGGAGAAAGATTACTTTCAGACAGAATGAGGAACAGATGTGAATTAAAATCTGCAGTTGAGAGTAACAGGCTATTAAACTATCCAGCATGCAGATACAACCCGAAGGCAAGGCCTACAGGTTAGAAATTGGAGTACTTTCAAGCCCTTGTTTTGCTGACACTGTAAACAGACTAATCAATATGTCAGGAAGTAGCAGTAAGGCCATGGAATGTCAAAAAAAAAAAAAGAAAAAAGTGATTTTTGTTCCTTAGGAGGACAACTTACAACTTTAGATGCCTGAAAATGTTTACCAGTTTCTGTGGAGTCTGAGGGTTATACCCGAGAGGGAGAATTAGCAGTTACTATTTGAGAACAGACTCTGGGCACAAAATATCAAGTCACATATATAAAATGGAAAAGACTAACATTGAATTTATTAACTTCTATAGCACAGTCAAGCATGGATGTAGATGAAGGTTAGTGGCATAATATGGGGCTGTCATCCCCAGAGAGAGCACCTTGGGTGCACCTACCAGGCAGGTGAAAATCATCTCTCTGAGATCAAAATGCCCCAGAAAAGTTATAAATAACTTCATTTTTATCCTATAAAAGAGACTGGTGACTCGAGTTGTTCTGCTAGATGATTTATGATCTACTCTAGCTGGAAGACAGAAGGATTCTTTATATATATGCAATAGATTTTAAGGCAGGAGCTCCCTTTTCAATATCTTTTCCTGTTGTTAGACAGGACATAGGCTGTGCATTTAATTTCTGCTGAATTAATACCATGATGAGGATTACATCAGACTTCTCTTTAAGAGCTATTTGGTGTCAGAACATTAATTCGTTTTAAATATACAGGAACTGATGCAGACAAGACAGGTTTTTTCTCTGCTAAAAAAATAAAGCAAAGTTCATGAGAGGAACTGAACCAAGGTAATGTCGTTATTACAGGAGAGTTAATGAGACATGCAGGACAAACCACAGACATAAAGATAAAGGACTAACAGACTGGATAGAGAATTGTTAGTCACAGATGTAACCTAGCTAGCAGTTGAAGAAAATTATGAAAAGCCGAGTGCATTTTGCTTTAAAAAACAGATCCAGTATTTATATATTTTCAACCCCTGTCACACATTTTTCAGGCTTTGTTTTTTCATGGGCAGAGACAGTGTGATGCAACCTGACAAGGTGCACAATGCCTGAAAAAAAGCAGCATGCCAATGGTAAGGCACCCCATCAAAGATTAGACACAAATATCTGCAAGGGGTTGTTTGTGTGACTGTGCTTGCTACATTTAAGAATGTGCTACAAGGGATATACTCACTATAGTTCTGCCTGAAAAATATAGAAATAATTGGAGGAAAAATAGACATTGAAGACCATTAGTACCTAGAGATGGCATTAGAAGACCTGTCTCTAAAATGTTATCAAACAGCATGAGCTACAGTTGAGGGGATTATGTGAGAAACACTCAACTGGAAACCAAAGTTGCAACTTTGGCCACCTTTTCACTGCCAAATTCTACAGTGTTTAGTGCTTCTGTGGGATGCCTGAAATGTCATTGGATGAATAGTTTCTATTTCTTGAAAGCCTGTTTAATGTTTGGGCCATCAATACAGCAGAATGAGAAATCATTCTTTAAAATGCACTGATTTTCTCAGTCAGGATATGCATCAACCTGAAGCAGATAGTGTAAAGCACAGTAGTACAGGAAATCAAGGTACTAACTGAACCTCCAAACTCCTGTTGGAAGCCTGGCATTTTGGTGCTGTAGTCACAGAAAAAGCTTGATACGGTCTAAGCAGCAGGATATGAGGTGATACTTGAAAAAAATTTCTCTGGCATACTCTCATTGCCAAATCTCCACAAAATACTAATCCTGGAGTTGTAGAGCTCCTAAGAAATATTCTCTAGCTGTGCACAGAGGCGAGTATGTGCCAGAGCCACGGCTCTGCTGTGACACAGGGAAACAGATTTGACCATGGATAAACTGCAATAGAAAGCTGATTGGAAGCTGATGAAAGAGGGGTGCACAATATAATGAATTTGCTGGCTCTGGGCTCCTTAGAGCGCCCATCTCCATTGTGCTCCTGGTTACACACACCCACTCTTCCTGTAACAATCATCACAATTAAAATAACACAATGATGCCTTACATCTTTCCTAAAGGAACTGAGATTCTCTTCCTCCAAAGACAGGTTTTCCCTCTTTCCTTGTACTGAGCTGTTCAAATATGGCTTGGCTCACAGGAGCAGAGCACAGCCCAGAGGCAGGTCTTGTCAAAGTTGAGTTTACAGGAGGTGGGAAGAAAGGTACCTGCTCAGCAGAGTTAGCAGCAATATCTGGGGGCAGAATGGTTGTTTTGTTGCCTACTCCCCTGCTGTGATAGCTGCCTGCTTGCATGAGTTTAGCTATACACACACAATTCTCTGAGGTATAGAAAATTTAATCTGTTGTTACTGCTCATGTGCTCTTATGGCACATTTAGAGGCAATTCTGCTTAAAACTGCTTAGATAAAGCCAGATGCATTTGATGGATATTACAGGAAAAAAATCCTCTTTAACACTTTCAAAATAGGGCTACATTTTTTATTGCCCATGCTTGGTTACTTATACCATTTCTTATAATATAATGGAATTAGAAAAAGAAAAGTTTATGCCTTGTAATTTCAACTCTCAGCCACTTTGAAGAGAATTAAAACTAAAAGCATATCCAGGAGGATCTTTCCAGGGAAGGGGACTGGGATAAAGAGGTAACAGATGTGCTGTGGTTATACATCACCCCATGTTTCCTAATGATATACAGTCGTATCAGAAAACTACTCAGAGATTGTAACAGCTTATTTCATCAGTATGCAACACAGAAAGCATGGATACATTATAATGAGCCACTAGGGAGTGCTGGAGGAAAACTCAATATCTAAGAATATAATAGAGTTTACTCTATCACAACAGTACCGTATTTTGTCCTTTAGTTTTAGGTTGGTTTTTTTTGGTTTGGTTTTTTTTTTTTCTTCCCAGAGCCTGTATTAATTAGCTAGACACTAATTACCTGAGCCATTTCCTGCACAGCCATAAATGGGTAATATATTACTCCCTCAGAACAGCCCTGCTGTAACACATCTGTCATTTACAATGACTGCAATTGCAAAAAACATTGCAGATATTATTGTTATGACACCCAAGTTTATAATCAATGGTTGGTCTGGTTTTCTACATTTGAAAGCCTACCAGGTAGAGGACATCTGTATAGAAAAGAGATTTATTTACATAAGTACTAATTGTTTTGATGCAAATATCAGTAGCAGGCCAACAGTGTGACATTATGTTCTGCTTCACTTATTTCAGAGGTCATTCATCAGCCATACATCTTCAAATGCATATCTTTCATCTGCTGAAACTGGCTGGCTTTCAGTCTTAAAACTAATTGTGTGTTTTAACTGGTTACACAGACGCAACAAGCAATATTTCAAGATTTTATTGTCTCTCCTTGTCTTTTAAGCTCTACAGAGCATTGGTAGTTTTTCAAGACAAAGAGAAAGCAGTTTTCATCAAGTTGAGCACAATGAATAAAACTGAGCACATTGGTTCCTAGACTGAATATCCAGTGCCGTCAGCTGAGGGAGACTTCTGTCCCCTCATGTACAAACATCCAAAGCTCATGCCAACCCCAGCTCACCCTCTGAATCCACACAAAGTGTCTTCCATGCTCTTCATCCTTATGAAGCATGTATGCTGCCCTGAAAGCTCAACTCAAGAGTCCAGTCCTGGATATGCAGATGCCCACAAACCTACAACACTTGAATGCAGGTATTGATTGAAGGGTGAGAATAAATCAAGGTCTAAACCGAACTCAGGACTATACAAGTGATGTCTGTGGCACACAAGGGGATGGCTTTGGTTGTTTTTGATAGCTTCTATGGTTGTTTGATAGCTGCCAATCTAAAAGAGCACTGGTTTCCTGTATGTCCCATGTCAGGTCCTGAGGCATCTTAGATGACTCCAGGTTCCTACACATGGCCAACAAACTAAGACCCTAACACAGCGAGTCAATGGAAAAGACATCAGAGGAGTAAACATGAGGTGCCTACTTCAGAATGCATTGAGTTGTGCTCCAGGCTGGATTAGCCATAAGGAAAGATCCAAACCAATGAGTTTGCAGCTGCTCTACACAGAGGTTATTACAGAAAAATGTGTTAATCTCAAACCAGTCTCCCAGATGTTCAAACTTGTGCCACCTGCAATGATGCTTTGAGCTGGAGCATCACAGCCCCATAGTTGAACAAGCCATGTGCATCCTGTGGTGAGCTGTGCCCCCTTGGCTGTCCCAGCAGTGGCACCAGGCAGAGATGTGATGCAGTCCTTTGGAAGTCAAGCTAGTACAGAAGTTGTGTCATTTAGCTGTTTTCAAATTTTATCACAGCTTTAGATTTCTTTCATTTGAAACTATCCAGTTGTGAGGCACAAGGTAATTCACTTGACTTTGCTAGTTCTGTTGGTACTAGAAATGCAATTAGCTCTGCAAACAGCTGGGATCAGGATGAGATGTGAATTTCTAGGCTCTGGAAGTAAAATTTTAGCATGGGCATCCTTGTAGAGCTTTCCATTTCATCTGCTATACATGACACAAGTGTTAGCTAGAAAATGAGGTAATATATAGTGGTTCAGAAGTGCAGTGGTGGAACATGAATGCTATTCTATACAATACAGAGCAACAGGATGGTTTGAAATATAATCATTATGACACTTGGTGAAATAAACCATTAAATATTAAATTAGCTTTCAAGTACTTCAAGATGACAAGCTGCCACCATCAACACCTGGCATTATAGCATTTTATTAAAATATTGAAAGACATTTTTTATAAATGGTGAATAGTGAAGTAAATTAATAGAAAGTCAGCCAGAGTGACCCAGAGCTTCCTATTCTAGGCAGTATTTCCATGCAATCAGGACCACAGACAAAAGTCCTCCACAAAACAAATGAGAAACATGAGCAACTTTGGTCATGGTTTCCTCTGATCTATCAGTACAAGTGCTGCCATGTGTATTTCAATTGCAAACTGCAAGTCGGTAAAGTAAAGAAAAAAATCTATTACGTGTGACAATGGAACAGTGCTGTACACTTCAACAGCCAAAGGATTTATTTCCTCTCTCCCTAAGAGCACTCGTAAAAACATTGTCTATAATCCTCCTGCTTTGAGGACCTACATTTGGTGGGATAATCCCATAATGCATTTGTCTAGCCATGTGATGTCAATACTCTAAGGCTTAATTTATGTAAGACTTTTTTTATCCAGATCCTATGCAAATGTGTGAACCAAAAGCTTATGGGTAAATATATGTATATATAAAATATATTTCAGTCATACTTGAAGTATGTTGAGTTTATGACTGCTGAGCTTAGGAGAATACTTTGTATTTCTGACTTCTCATGTTAGACTATATTTTCCGTATTATTTAGAAATAAAATGATTATACATTTTATAAGAGAACACAATAACCATTTCAATATAAATAAACTAATTTTTACATATTAAAGAGAAAACATGAATAATAATAACACAGTCCAACAGAAACAATGTTATTTTGTTAAAGCTCTTATCATTACATGAGGTATAATACCTCTTTTAAGAAGTTATCCAACAGTGTCAGAGGTACCCACTGCACTGGCCCAGAGCTAATAATGTTGTGGAGGGCAGGGGCATGAAATACCTGAAAATTCCTTTCAAAAAAGTTTCTTTTCCAGAAGAATTTACCATTTTGTGTTTACTGTCCTCCACTGAGCAAACTTCACTTGATGAAATCTGGGGAAGCTTTTCTCTTTTTTAAGTAACCTTCCTCCAGTCTCCATGTGCACAGGCTCAGAGACCGATGGCACATAGTGATGGTTAGAAAGGTGGAATTGCTGAATCCATTAGATATTGTTCACATTGACACTGTTACAAAAACTATACTAATGATTTTTAGAGGAGGCAGAAGGATGGGTTTTATCCCGGGGAATGTAAAAACAGCATAATTTCATCAGTGTTGCTTCTCTGCTGTAGGTGGAAAATTAACTTCATCTTGTGCAGTTTGCACTATTAAGCTATAAATGGAAACTAGTGCAGCTCTAAAACAAGGCCTATGAAGATCAGGAGATGTGTCAGTCATTGCCCTCTTCATCCTAATGTATTAGAAAATTGGATATCTTTTGATCTGATTCTTTAACACACTGAGGTTGGGTGAGGTTTGTGGTTACAGGAAAAGACATAAAACCGCAGAGCATGAAAGAATTGACTCGGAAGGAGGTTGAGTTTCAGTGTCCTGCCAACACTTCTGTATCTGGACAGTTTTACAGCTAAGGGAAGGCTTTTGTCACAGCTGTCTTTCACCATCTGACTTACTTGCTCAGCTCCATTCAGCAATCCACCCATGCTCACAGTAGTTGGAAAGACAACATATACAGCTTCAGTTACTTGTCTTAGGATGGGATGAATTATTTTGCAAAGTAGCCTTATTCTAGATGACTTTCTTATAAGAGCAGCCTGTTTTTCAGCTGAGTGGTATGAATCCCACCTGGAATGTCAACATCTCAGTCAGTTATAGTCTGTGTATTCCAGTGAGGACTGCTCCACCATGCAAATATCTGAAAAACTTCTCTGTATCTGGCTTTAAAAGTACTGATGTAGAGAATTATTGCAAATTTACAAGTTGATACTAAAGTCGTCACTTGGCAGGAAATGTCACCAATGGCAAGCAGAAGAACTGGAAACAAGATGAATGAGATATGAAGTGAAAATATCCTTCTTTAGGGTCAAGTCTGTGTCTTGTACTAAAAACTTCTGTGTTTGTTCAAGTACAAGTCTGTGTCTTGTACTTGAAACCCTTCTCCTGGAAGTGGTAAAATTTTTCTCCTGAAAGAGCCATTTATTCACTAAAGAAGATAAAATCTCCACTGAGTCTGTTTATTCCTTCACTAAAGATCCTTGGAGTTCTGTTCCCACTGTGGGCATCCTCTTCAGTCCTTGGGGTGAGTGGTGGCATTCCTGTAAATCATTTCAACACCCAGAGAAGGCAGCTCTGCTCTCTGCAAATACAGCACTGATGTGTCTCCAAGAAGGAAAGAGACAAGCAATATAAAGAGACAACCTTATGGATTGCATGTTTTTTCCTTCCTCTGACTGCAAAGAAAGAAAACAGCACTTGGCCAACTCAGCTGGGAACTGCATTCACCGCTCCCAGCACATCTTTATCCCACCTTCTGAGGTCCTGCAGGGCACCAGTTGTGTAAGGATGCAAGAGAACACAGCAACTCTGATACATGCCAGGGACAGGAGGGATGTGTAAGCTGCCCTTCAACAAGCAGCTCCCATTCCTACATTCTCCCTCCTTCACACACCTCAGCCTCCCACCATGAGCAATATTCACACCTGGAATAAACCTCTTCTTGACTTCACGATCGTCTTTCCAGCCTGATAACCTGGTAGAGGTCACACAGGAACAATTCTGCTGCCTATAGCCTGTGCATTATCCCATATCTGAGCTTGAACCTGAGCCAGGACAAGCACACAGGGCAGGTTCTCTGGCAGTAGGAAAGTAGCAGGACTTCCCTGATGAACTGATCCATCAAGCTCTCAGAGTAGAATAGTTTCTTGCAAAAGTACCCTGAGTGTTTTTTCCCTCTGCTTGCTTGTATTTCTGCCTCCTTCCCATCCTCCCTATCTCTCCTTAATTTGACTAGGATTTTAATTTATCCAACTGTGCTTTTAAGTTCCAAAAATACATATATAATATGTGTACCATTTAAAACTACTGTTTGAATTATTTATGTACACATTATTTAAAAAGGCATAATGTGACTTGTTTTTTTCCTCTTGCAAGTACAATTACAAATAATTAGGTCTTCAACCTTTTCATGATACAAATGAATGGGTACTTTACCTGAGCTACAAGGATGTTATAAGATATCCCTGACTGTAAAATTTTCAGTCCCAAGTTTTATAAGAGATGTCATGAGCTTTTCAAACTGATCAGATATTACACACTTGAAAAATATAAATCTTGAATATCCTTGGCTTTTAAAATGCATTTGGAGGACATATCTTTAACGGCTCTTAATTTGAGGGTAGGTAAGTAAGCTGACAGATAAACACTCTAGAGGCCTGCAGGATGCATTTTAACTAGTCATGAGCTGTCATGCTTACACAGAAATTATTTTATATTTGAAAAGACATGCAAAGATTCTAGGAACTAAAATAACTTCAGTCTGCACACTGATTTCTGTTCTCATGCTTGCCTTTAGCTCTATATTATCCCTGATGCGCAGAGACTTTTAGTGTCTTGGACAAAAACACTGTAAGAACAATGGAAATTAGCAGCTGCTCCTGGAGTAAGGAGAAAATTCTAATCAAGAAGTGAGAATAATTGCTGTTAGACACACGTACACACACAAACTAAAAATAATACAAATATGGAATTAAAGAAGAGAAAGGTAAAACTCCTCTGCCAACTTCAGAAAATCATGTCAAAAGTATATATTTTTTCAAGAAATACTGCATTTTTGTTGTTCCACAATGAAATATACAGTAGATGTCTGATTATTATGTAATGAACAGTGAAGGTTTATTTTGAATGAGCTGCATCTTATGCTGAAGTGTGCTATAGAGTTTCTAAGTTTCATTGTCACCTGGAGTATTTGGCCAATTTTTTTATTAAGTAAAAACTGTTTGGGAGATAATTTTGGCTACAGATACGGAATCTGCATATTTAGAAATCTTATTAACTCTCGTCAATAAGGTTCTTTATCCTCTCTTCTGTGCACACTTCTGTATGACATGTAGTCCTATATAAAAATATATCTTATAATAAAATGTGTAGTTTAGTAACATTTTTATATAATAGCTTCTGGTACTAGAAAAGGGAAAAAGGAACATGGTGAGGGGCTAGAGTCAAATTCATATTTTCATTAATATTAAAAAAGAATCATTATATATCAGCTAGGTTGGTTGTATTATATCCTTCATCTCTACTGTATCTGTACTGTATCTAACTCGTAACTGAGTTAGAATGAAAATAATTTGAATCTGATTTTAACAATTAGTTTTTCTGGAGGAATGTGTTTTAGCCTGATATGTGTTCCAGCAAGAGTCAAAGCCAAGTATTCCTTGTACTTGATTTAATTAATTGTTATAATTATCTTCCTGTTACATTTTTCCTTTTTTTTTTTTTTGTCAGTATTTCCCATTTATCTTGGCTGCTAAAAAGATGACTGTTCAAATTAATAAACTCACATTTACTCTGTGTGAAGATGAAATATTATCAAATAATTTGGGTAAATCCAAAAAAAAATGTGTACTGGATTGGAGCTATAGAGAGGAGTTGGCTTAATGTTATGGAAAGATCATAATAAGAAACATTGGATAAAAATAAGATTCTAGCCAAAAAAGGGCAAGACAAAATGTTCCTTTAGTTTTTTGAATATTTTCAAAAACTTTTTACTAGTTCTGCAGAGTTTACAAATCTGCTCTCCAAATACCAACCCTACAAACTCAGGACAGGATTAGAAAGCCAAGTTGTGCTATTTGTTGGCTTCTGTACTGTCAGGAATAAAATAATTTAAACAAAATTATTATGTTGCATTCTTGCACAGATCAGCATCTCTAAAATTCCAATATGATTCTTTACTCTGGGATGGCACTGACTCGGTAGTACTGAAAGGAATAAAATACTATTATTGATGCTGCATTTTAAGCTCTTTGCAAAGCACTCAGAGTTTCTATTTACCCCATTTAATATAATTTTAAAAAAACATTTTTGTTGTTAACAGGTACATTATACCATCTATTGTCATTGATGTAAAAAAACTCCACTGTAGTGAAAACAGCAAACCTTGTGGAGGAACAGACAAATATATTTCTATAGTCTATTATGTTTTGATCTCTCATACTATTTTAAAATTGCTTAAATGTACAGATTGTTGGGACTTCTAATCTCTATGTCTGGGCACTAATTTTAACTAATAAAGAGTTACAATATCTGCATTTGTGCCTGAAAATTCATATGACTAAGAAAACTAAGTTTTATGAAATGGATAATGTATGAGGAGGCTAGTGGGCTCTTTTTCAAGAAAAACAGTATAAAACTGTACTCCCTTAAATTTTCTTAATTTTTATTATTTCTCTCAGAGGTTGCAAAGAAAGACATTCAAAGGTTTTTCATCAGTATGCGTAACTTTTTGTGCAATTAGAATAAGGTTAGCTATGATTAAAACTGAATTTTTGCCTGGCAAAAACCAAGCTAGTTGATATGATTGTTTAGAATCACTTTACACCACTGAACCACCACACTGACCACAGTCTGACCTTTGTGATTATGCTCCTTCTGTCACTGAACCACCTCTATTCTTTTATTGCTGAATGTCCTCTACTGAGGTATTTAACCTAAAGCAATTAACTTTAAACATGTTCCTAAAATGCTTACCTTCCAATTCATGCCTTGAACATTTATGCAAGTCATAAATTTTGAATGGGTTTGACAGAGCTATTTCCCAGGGGTATAAAATATGCAAGAAAATATTCTGTATTCAGAACCCCCCTTTCCATCTCTTAAACCAAAATTACATTGGCTTCTATGTTGGCACCTACCCAAGCCTACCAGATGCTGCTATATTATTCATAATTAGAACTACATACCCTTTTTCAGTGATTTTGTTATAGTACTGTAATTCAGACACAGAGAAACATAAACATGAAGATAAATGAATTCCTAAATAACACCTCATTTATCAATATACGTTTGTAAATGGATTTTGCATCCACATCTACAATTGTGGTCTGAGAGATACCAAGAAAGCTGCAGGGTTCTTGATTTTCTTTCTCTTCTATTAGGAAAGTGTTATAACAATGAATTCCACCCAGAAACAGTAGCACAAACGTTGCATGTGTGCCACACAGTTGTCTGATTATTGACCATATTGTTTATCAATATTATATAATGCTCAACATAATGGCTGAATATGCTTACTACCTGTTTCTCCTCTCTAAAGACTAATTAAGAGATTACCAGTGCATAAGATTAGGGGCCTACTTTATGAAAGCATCATAAATTATAAATTTATAATGGAGGGGAAAAGAGGAGGAAGGGGAAGAGAGTCAGCCATGACCATTGCTCACATAGATATGATAATACAGTTTTTCTGCAATTGAGCTTGGTGTGTACAGAAAAATTTCTGACGCTCTAAACAGTTGAAAACCTTAACCAGAACTAATAGTGCTAATAGTCCAGAAAAGCATAAAGTGCTGCAGTATATTTCTATGGCACTTTTAAAGATTTTGCTGTTTTCACCTTCAGAAAGCTGTCTGTCCAGTGTACTATTCTTTAAGATCAAATTCAGATTTCTGCTTAAAAATGTCAACCAAAAAACAAGGCTGGGAACTAAACCCCAGAAGAATACGACCACCAAGAGACTCACTCTTTAAATAGATTTAAGATAATAATGCAGGATATAAAGGAAATTTCCCAGCCAGGTGAGCTGACAGCTGGCCAGAAGTTGGGGAATAGAAAAGCATTTGTCTCCTGCCAGTTTGCTTATGCAACCAAGCTGTGAACAGCCTGAAATAAGGACATGGGGCACTTGTGTACCCAGATATTCAATGGATCACACAAATGTGAGTCACTGTAATCGTCATTCCTTTGTTTGCACAAAACATTTTTGGGAACAGAGAAGTGAGAAGCATTCACATTCCTGTCTTATCTATAAGCTACCCTCATACAAAACATCCTTTGAAAGCATTGCTAGGGCTGAACTGTAAGTTCTGTACTCCTACCTCTCTGTTCCCCTGGCTCCCTCATCTAATGTGTCTGATTTCTAGAGTGAAAAATAATCTCTGACTCATACAGAAGCTGGAGCAGGAATTTTTAGATGGATTTACCCTGAAGAATTTATCGCTCAATTTTTTTTGGTGTCACTGAAAACAGGTCTAGCTGACCTACTGCTGTGGAAAGCCTCCTCAGAGCCCCTCTTCCTTCTCTCTTTTTAACTTCATTGAGCAAATATCTTCCAGATAATTCTGTATTCCTAACAGAATTCTTTCTCCCTCCTTTATATGTGTGTGTGTGTATGTTTGGTTTTTATATGTTTGGTTTGTTTGTTATTGTTTGGGGTTTTTTCCTTTTCTTCTTCCACATGTATCATTTTGCTAACAGAATTCTCATGAAGTCAGTGATCTTCTCTCAATATAGTTTCAATGTCACACATCTGATTTTCTTTGGCACCCTCTTGCTGTCTCTACTTTTTTGAGACTACTTATTGTCTTCCTTTTTAAAATTCATAATTCACTGAGAAGAAAGGAAAGACTTATGGTTTTGGTGATAGATGAAAAAGGCATAAACACACTTCTTTTTTCAGATTTTTGTATCCTACATGTTCTTATTCACCTGAACAATCATTGCTTCACTTTAATTAGATACAGTTATTTAGAATATGATCATTTGAATATGGCTATCTAACTTCTGTGCTTCTGATCTAAAAATCACTAGACAATGGGTTTTATGGTTTATCTGTAGCTGGCATATCATTATACACACCATATCATAGATATATCACATATATAAAACTATATATAAATAGTTTACGGTGAACTGCAGACATCAAAGATTATGCTTGTTTTCTTTGAAAAGTGCTTTGATAATCACTATTCTTTGCTTTGGATTCCACCACAAACAGTGAAATAATAATGAACTCTTGGTTTTCTCTCCAGCTACTTAGTCTAATGTATTTTCTCCTCTTTATACACCATTAAGTCATACTAAACTTATCAAAATAATTGTGTTTTGTTTTTTACGTATTTTCCAGTGGAAAATTTGAATTTCTGAGTGATAAACAGATGGTTTTCAACAAGAAATCAGATTAAAAAAACGGAAACAAAGGAAAAAGAAAACAAGATGGAAAAAAGAAAACAAGGCATAAAAATGAAATCTTCTTCAGAACCACTTGCATTCCAGGCCAGGAGAAGACTACACACGAATGCTTTTTTCAAAAACCTTCCAAGTATCTGAGTTTATGACATCTCATAATGTTTACCAAATTGTATCGAGGACTGAGTTTCTTCTCTGATGACTTTAACTGCTTTAAAATTACATATGTGAACTGAACTACCTTCCTAGACTCACTAGGAACAGATAACTACTTCTGAGGACTAGTCATCTCAGTTTGGGTGTCTGAACTGTAAAGGTTCAGTCACCCTCTTGATACTCTGTCAACACTGAATGAAACCCTAAAAAGTTCAAAGAGTTGAAAGAATATGATATGTTTAAATGACTAATAAAGAAGTTTTGTGTCACACAGAACATTAAGGAATGGCTTTTTTCTGTCCAAGAAAAAAGATTTACTCAAATAATGGACTCACTTAGAAACATTGTTCCCAGGAAACTGGATTTGTTTTATGTCACCACCAAGTGAAAAAATTGCAAAATTTTTTTTCCATTATTGAATTAACCAGAGTGGATAAAGATCCCCACCAACTACCCCTGCTGTTTACTCCTGCTGTAAGAAACCACCCCCGCAGTCTGTACAGAGAAAAAGCTGCCCATGTTTGGGCAGGAGTCGGAATTGACATGGTGGCACTCATGACAAAGCCACCGCACAATTAAACCATGACCTGAAATCTTCCTTAGAGCTGTTTGGGTGCTTGAAAAACTGTGAGATAAAATCTAACACTGGACTCAAAGTTGGGGAGCAAAAGCTTAATTGAGCTGACTAACCCAATTAATCCTTTCAATTCTCAGTACAAGAGACTTCATGACACTGCGAGCTGCAGGGCTGGACACTGCTCATGAACGATTTTATGCTCTGCAGCAAAATGTCAACTCTTTTAGATATTTCCATAAATTGAGTCTGGTGCCAGTATTGTCGGATGTACATTAAGAATATATAAATATATTCACTGTCCTACAACACTGGTATTAATTCTGTTTATGCAGATAAAACTCTGCAGTGATACCATTTTTGATACTTAGGGAGATTTTTCAACTTTAGTGGGTTTTATTCCTCTGCTACTAGTCTGTGAATTATCATTCATCTAATTATCATTCATCTAATTTACCAGTAATGACATATAACTTGTTCCCACCTGCTGGTTTTTTGCACTTAATGTTTCCTCTTTGCCAGAGCATATATATCTGTAAAAGCTCATATTTCAGACCTGAGTGGAAGGGTGATTCATTTTGTTTCTTTGTTTTCCTGGAACATAATAAACTTTTTCAATATTAGGAGAAATCTTTCTTGGTAATTATCAATTGTTTCTTTCTCTCAACACAATGATAATTGATGCTATTAGCTTTCTTTAAAACATGCAGTTATTACCTGTAAACAAGCACAAAAATTCATGCTGTAGCCACTGTAATGCCCCGATATTTCCTGGTGGCTTGTAAAATATGGAGTGGAATGAGCAACACTAGAAGGTGTACTTTGTATTCTGAAATCAAATATCTCTGCCATGTTTTCACAATCCTGTTTTTCTGAACAAAATTTAAATAATTATAAAAATATGTATTTGATATGAAAAAAAAAAGAAAATCTTTGCGTTTCACTGAATTACTGTCATGGTAACATAGAGATTATAATTCTACTCTGCCATATACCTTAAAATTAGTCAAGATGCTTGATTGTGGCCCTACGTTATGAAGAGCTGATTAGCATATATTTCCATTACATTGTTTAGGCTAATAACCTTGGATATGCACATTACATTTCAGTAGCCAATATACACTCAATCCTTTTCCCATTGGCAGCCAATAAATCTTCCCAAGTGATGTTATTGTGAAAGGCTTGCAGAGTGGTTGTCTGTCAGGTGTTTAGAAGACTGGATTTTATATCTGACTATGTTTACCAGAGCCAGAGAAAAAATAGCCAATTTTTGAACTTTGTAATAAGCATTGTCAATCTGGGTCAGCATTTTGACAGCTGAGAAGCTCTATTCAACACAAGGTGCTGAGATGAATATTCTCTGAATAGGAAAAGGAAAGGAAAGGGCAAAGGAAAAAAAACCAAAACAAGAGATTTGACGATCTCCTCTTGCAAGATGTGACATGAGCAACAAAGACAGTATTGTGCCTAGTAGGATTAACATCATTGTGCCAAAATACAATTCTGCAGGCAACTTCATCCACATTTAAAAATAATTTGCCTAGAAGTACTATCTTCTCAGCGTCTTTAGGATAGTGATGTTTACAGAGGCATAAAGCATTCCCTCAAGTGGTGATTAAACACTAACAATCCATTAAGAACATGCACTGACAAAACCTTTACAGATCATTACCATCACCTCAGCCGCTTAGCCTCTAAAAGACCTTTGAGTTGTACTCTCAGTTCACCATCTCCAAAAGAAATATTATATAGGAACAAAAGAGGAAAACGGACTCGAAATTTCCAGGGCAGAGAAGGTTTTTTAGCCTCTTCTCTCACAGCTCTTCAGTGAGAATTTGGTTGATAGGGACAAAGCCACAAAACCTTCCAGGGGGCTGTGTGTTCTCAGAGATTGTGGGTCTCAGAGGCACAGGGACACCAGATATCTGGGAATGTCTGTCCATATCTACTTCATATCAGCGTCTCTAGAGGCCTTATTGGAAGGTCAAAAGCGTGTGGAGGAGTGGGGGCATAACTTTCTGGTGTAATGCAGTAGATGCAGGAGGCCCAAGAGGCAGCTTGAGAACCAGAATCTGAGGACCTGGTTTAAGACCTAAGGTGTGGTACTAGCTTGTGTAAGACTATAAACTAATGCTGCTGCACAGTGGTGAACAAGGACACGTTTCCACTTTGAGGTCACCTCCAGAAGCAGTGACACAACTTCTTTCAGAGTACTTAAAGAACCCAGCCACTCTAATTCCTATTTACTCTTTTTTTACAAAAGTGCTTTAAGGCCCCTGCTTTATGAGCAGGGGTGAAGAGATGACATAATCTGTCCTTTTCTCTTTATGTTGCTCAGCATCTCTAAGGTGTTGCCATGTGGAGGCTTTCTGCAAGAGGGAGAGTTTTGTCTCCATCTGAATCTGAGTAAAGGCACAACTTGTCACCCAGCATCCTTTGCATCCCTTGCATCTCTTCTTAGTTTTTTCTGAGGTGCTACACTTGGGGTGTTTATGAGCTTTTTCTTTCAATCTCTTCAGGATAGACCTCCTGCTGGAGACTTCCCATCAGGTAGAAGAGGATTCACAGCACTAATGGGAACCTCCCTTGGAGGAGCTTTGACTACTTTTTAGGCTATGCACTGTATAATCTTTCTGGGTGAACAGACAATTTTTTCAACAAGGATATCCTGCAGCTTATGACGGAATTAAAGCACATCTCACATATTAACCTCATGATTTGTAGTATAATTTTGCGCCATGAAAAGGCCATCATTTGTCATAAAAAGAAGAATCATTTGCAGCTGAAAATGTTTTAATTATTTCTTCTTGAAATTACTTGGGCATTCAGCATCTCACACTGTGTTGCCTATTTGATAGAAGGAAATTAATAACATCAGTAAGATCTTAGGAAGCTAGATAATGAGCTCTCTAGGTATCAGTTCTTTAGTTACACTCATCTTAAAATTTCTGATCTAATGTTTAAAGCTCACCAGTTGGTCTCACTTCAATGTCTCAGTGTTTGTAATAGTTAATATATGGAACTCCAGAGTCTTAAAATGAGAGCTGCTGAGTGCACCTCTATTTTTGTCTTAATAGCTCTCAGGCTATTTGCATGGGAATAATTGAAGGTTATGAAAACTTTCCCAGAAATGAACAAACCAGTTTTACATCTGATTTAAAACTCTTGGTCTAATATGGTAATGTTTTACTGATTTGGAATGCATTTGAAGGAGAGCTGTATGGAGATTGCTATAAATGCAACGGCAAACATCGGATCAATAAAGAAACAATTTATTAATAAAACAATCCCAATCACCAATAAAGAGAGAAAACCACAAATAGGATTTGCAGCACAGCGCTGGGTGGATGAGGGGTCCGTACTCTAAGGTACAGTTTTCCCAAATCCACACAGAGCAGATCACAGCTCGGGGTTTTATAGGGGTTTTCGTGTCCTGAGGCAAAACAGGTGCCCGGGATACTCCAGCAAATAGTCCAAATAATTTTCGGATGGGCTTCCCGGATTTGTCGAACTTTGCAAATAGTATTCCGGGAAGGTTCTTTTCACATGCGGATGGAGCCCGCCGGTCCATGGTTATTTCAATGTGTGTTCCTCGGCGGAGAATTCTCTTTTCGTTCGGGGAGGAATTTCTCTGTCTGGGTATGATGCCAATTCTTATCTGGGTTGGCTAGTGTCTTTGTTCCTCCTGATGGCTCCTGTCCTGTTCATTGTCCCAGGACTGGGGGATGGCAGAAGCCTGGCTTGGAGGAAAGTTTCCACAGACTGTACCTTTTCACATTTTATATGAATACCAATCTAACATATATTGCTATATTCTTTTATCACAAATTTTTACCCAATGCCACATTTATCGCAAGATTAAGTAAGATGGATTTTAGCCTTAACTTCATTTAGTGAGCCCATTCTCTCAGTTACAGACAAGTTGTTGGATGTCTACTTAGGATATCTACTGTCATTATAGAAATAATTAAACAAGTCTATTTGCACCCTCATCTGTTATTTCCTTTATGATTTGAGGAGTCATTGTCTCATTTCTTGTATTTTTTTTTTCCATAATTGCTTACAAGACTCTGACCCTTTGATAATTCTGATATTTCTTCTCCTGGTACTTTTTGAAGTTAATCAAATTCAGTTCACAAAAAAAATTTAAAAAATTAAGGGTAAACAAGAAATCTAAATGACAGTTAAAGCGTCTTCACAGTCAGAGACTGAAATAATTTTTTCTCCTTTACCTTTTCCATTGAAAGATATTTTTGTGCTGTTCATTTAAAACAAAATCTGAGTAAGTTCTCATGCAGCTAAGATCTGGAAATTGGCTTCAAGCAACTAGCAACATGCAGAAATGTGGTGACAGAGCAAAGACCATTCTAAATGTCACCAAGCCACCTGTAGCTCAAACCTACATGTGAGTCCAGACTCCCTGACTGAAGCTGGAGAATGAAGCCATGAAGAATGGAGCTTTCCTGGCATGGCAGGACAATGCCCCTTGCAGTAACCCTTGCCTTTCTCTGCAGTATTCCTACGGCCACAGCCTGAACCATTTCTTCTGAAAATTTAATCCCAAACTTCAGCACAGTTGTCAAATGCATTGTTTTCATATATTTCATGATGCAATATATAAAGGTGAGAGCAGCACTTTGTGTCCTCCAGAGACTGTGCATTGCTGGTAACATCCAGAAGTATCAACATCTTTGTAAGAGCGACAGTGGTGAATCTCTAAAATAGGTAACAGTGACAGGAAAAATATTTTTAGTCACTGTTTCTATCTATCCAACTGGGATTCTGGTTGTCTTGGAAAAATCCTGTCCCTCTGATATTTGCATGCAAAGTGTCTTGTGCAAAGGAACCTTGGTCCCTCAGTAGAATCCTTAATTTTTTCCAGTTAAAATACCCATACTGTGCACTAGAAGGCTAAAGGTTTTACACTACATCTTCCTAATGTATTTTTTCAAATGCTACAACAGCCTTTCATTATTTGACTGCTCTTTCCTTTGTTATTTTTTTTCCTCAAAGCAAAATTTGCCAAGGAGACAATTCTAACATGTATATTAGGTATGAAAGCATTAATGTTTAATTTAAAATCCTGACTGTAAATTGGCTTTTCCTAGTGGGGTTCCAACAGCCAACTGCTTCATTTTTTCCTTTCCTAGTGGAAGTTTTGTATTCATTTGTAGCAGAGACTTGTGAGTCAAGTTTAGCAGTGGGAAAGCAGTACCAGCCTGCAAACACAGCAAAGTGCATAATGGACATATGTACCTGAATTATTACAACATTTAACAGTAATAATATTACTTTTTTTAAAAATCTGAGCTTAAAAAAAAAAAGACAAAAAACTGCTAGAGATAAGAGAATACGTAATACGATGGTCATTACAAGCTGTCTTTTCAGTATCTCTGAGAGGCATTTCCATGTGCCTCAGCCAGAAGTGATGTTCCGGAATCAGTGATTGGGCAGAGTGGCGCTGAGAAGCTGCGGTAGCCGTGTGACCCCTGCTGGCAGGAAATAATTGAGAGTAAAACGTGAGAGGAAATGAGACACTTGATTGTAATGAATGACACGCTGTGACTGAATCAGTAACCTACGTAAAGAGTTGCAGTACCAATAGAAGAAATAAATAAAAGGTCCTGCTGTCGTTGTGAAACAGAAGACAAATAAGTAAGAATTCTTCATTTAAAATGTCAAACTAGCATTTTACCACGGGAGGATGAAAACCTCTGCCAGCCCACCTCTGTACTAGACTTGTCCTGATGCATTTTGCCTCATATACACCCTCCAGATCCAAACGGTTCTGTGCTAAACGCCGTGCTGACAAACTGCTGCCTCCTGGAACTAAGGCAGTGCTTAAGCTTCCCTCCTGTCCCAGTGACTGCAGTAAACCAGGGCCAGCATCCAGGGTTGCAGGAATGTCTGAAGGAACAAGAGAAGATAATGTGTAAGTCCAATCTTGGACATGGTTACTGGAGTTTTCTAATGATTTTGGCCACTACTACCAGCCACAACAAATCCAGGCCACAGTAGCACAGAGTTGAGTGTGGTTCAGAACTGACCCCTACTTCCCAGATGGACCACACTAAAGTCAATACTATGCTATAGCATATTTCATGCTGCATTTTTTCTTGAAGCCAAGTAAAACTTAGGAGATACAGAAAGGAAAATGCTCCAACAGACCGTTATTTTGTTATTAATTCCTGTTAGTATACAGTAGCTATCTAAAACACTTAGACTAGTTCCATGTTGATAAGGTGTCATGTTGGGAAAGATGGGACAGGAAGGACTTATGAATATGACTGCATGGTAAGAAATACTGCAGATGTAAAACCTGTGAGTGAAATAGAAATGAAAGCTAGTTTCGAGATGTAGGCATGGGGAGCAGGAAGACAGTGATTAGCTGAAGATGGGTTGAAAAGACAGGAAAACAAAAGAGAGAAATGTTGCCTTTCCACCCTGCCAAGGCATCAGGGAACAAGTACATAAGAAAGGAGTCTATAGAGTTTAGAATATAAAATGACATGGTAATGTAGTAGTTGTTATAGGCTGCATGCAAAGTTTGTAGGTTTTGTATCTTGTGCCGGTTGGTCGCTGTAAATTAGAATATTCAACACAAAAAGAGATATAATGTATTGTAACAAGATGATCGCTCTCTTCTCTTACCCTCTTGGCTCCTCTTCGCTTGCTCTCTTTCGCCCTTCCCCTCTCCTCTCTCTTACCTCCCTTGCTCCTGTTTTCTCCCCACGTTTTTCCCCTGCTCCTACCCCGTTTCTACCCCTACTCTCTCTTCTATCTCTCTCTCTCCCCATTCTCTCTTTAGGGCTTTGCTCCAGCCGAGGCTGGTGGCTGGAAGCAGAGCCCGCTTTACCCAAAACCCTTGTAATAATAAAGCCACGTGTTTCTAGAACATCTCAGGTCTGCCGAGTTCCTTGTCCCTGCCATCCACGGAAAATTTCTACAGTGTCATGCATTTTATTGGTAATTTGCATTACTAAGGCTGAGACTGACTCATGACACAACAGTCCAGTGCTCCAGACTCTCCCTCTTGTCTGGGCACAGTCACTGAGACACAATCCCAAGCTGAGGGCTTTTCCCATGGAGTGGTCAGATGAGCTCTCCGCTATAACTCACAAAGTTATTTTCTTCTCTGAAATATCTACTGGGTAACAAGGCTCAAAAAAAAAAAGAAAGATTGATGCAGCTAAAAGAGAAAAGAGCGAGGAGTTTAGTGTAGGTAAGTTGCATCTGCCATTTACACGGGGAGGAACAACCCCCAGGCAGCATTACAAGATGGGGGTCACCCAGTGATGAAAAGCAGATATGCAGAAAAGTACCTGGATGTCCTGGTGGTCACTAAGTTCAAGCCAGACATGCACCCTTGCCATCAAAAGTCCTTTGCCCCACAAAGGCTGGCTTGTGGTAAATCACCAAAATTGAAAGCTCATAGTGTACAGTAAATACTTACAATTCCTGTATTGCTCATGCAGCTAATTAAAATTACTGGCTATTTACCAGACTAAATGCATATAAACAGTCCCCCATCCCCACCCCACCCCTTTCCTCAAGCCTGCCTATTTACAGAGGGTCAGTTTTTCCTAGTTTTCTGCTCAATTCACTGATCATTCCAAAACTACATTTCACATACCAACGCCATGTTACAGACCAACATACAAACAGTTTTACACATCTTGCAATCCAATTCACAAGGTGTTTCCTGACCAGATACATGTTCCCACCTCCCGTGGAGACACAGAATAAATAAGATGTATTTCCTGAAGAAGGTGTCCAAACAACAAACTGAAATCAGCTATGTGGGAATTAACAATCAAGACTGCACAGGAGAGAAGAAATTGCAGGTTCTCTATGCAGGTAGGACACCCTACAGGGCTTTGTGTTCCAGTGGAGATAAGAACAAACCTCTTTAACTCATTAACCAAGGGCTGAACTTGGATAAAGAGCAATGTGCATTGGGTGAGCATTTTGGTCTAATAATTTTACTTTTGCATTAAATTTTCTTAAGTTCTGGGAAATTCAATATGACAAAAAGTAAGTGCTGCCTGTTAGAAACTCATGACTTAAAGTAAGCAAGTCAAGCACATACTGCAAGTAAGACTGGTGAAGGGTCTCATTAAAGACATCACTCCTCAGGTGAGTCCCAAGAGCTGAAGTAGAAATTTGGATGCAGTAATGGCAATGGAAATAGAGCTAGTCCCTCACTCAGTGAGCTGGAAAGCTCTTTTCCATTTATTTGTCATGTGTGTTCCCGCTTCTGGATCTGCACTTTAGAGATATAGACATTTAATATGTGCTTTCTATAAGAAAACAGTGGACTCTTCAGGAAAATGGTAGTGAAGAATGACTTTTATAATTGGTGCTAATATATGCATGGAAATTGCTGGTCTTAAGCAAGCTAAGCAGGGTTTGGAAACATTATAGCATTTCTATTTGGTTCTGTGCACAGCAAGCTGTTCAATGCTATTCTAACAGTATTTGCAGAGTAAATATTTCTTTGTCTTAAACACAGAGACAAATGTTCTGCAGATTTGTGGGCTTGCAGGTTCTGATTATTAATTACTATCCTCAGTGTAACTTCTGGAACTGAATTTCTTAAGTATTTTAGTCTACAAAAATAAGCAGGCAGAATTTGTTTGGTTTTGGACAAAATTAATATGAAACTTGAATTCAGCTAGTGCTCACCAGACATATGTGGCTTGGCCACCCATATCAATAGATTCATTTTATAGAGCAAGATTATAAAGGAAAAAATGAATGTCCTTATGCTAACATTTTTTTAATAAAGATATTACTCTTCTCAACATTGATTATTCCAGAGGAATTAAAAAAACATGGCAGGTATATTGGTGGGCAAAGACAAACTAACAGCTGAGGTCACCCAGACAGAAGCCTTCCCACCAGAAAGAATGTTTGAGTTTGCACACATTTTTTTGTGTCAGGGTCACAACCAGCAGACAGCACAGACACTGATGACCATAAAAGCATCATGACAGGAATCAGCCAGACATGGTTTCTTTTGTCTCTTTTCACACTTCGCACATTGTGCTTTTACAAATGCCTCTACCCTTTTAGCTGTTTTCACTGGTTTTAGCACTTCTCCTATCACAACACTTCAAGTTGCCATTCCAAATCAATTCCACTCCTCTATGCTGGATTTTCTCCTTTCTGACCTTTTCTTTTCAGAATAAATGAAGATAAACATAAACAGGCATGTGACTCTGCAGCAGTATGTCCCCATATACAGCTAATCAGCAACAGCTGCAGTACATTCAATTCACACTTTTAAAAAAAGGGTAATTTAGATTGATTTTCAAGGAAAGCTGTACTTGGAAAACAGTAGACTTCAATTTTCAAGGATATAATAAGAGAGAAGAAGAATTCATTACCACAGCTCTCATATTATCCTATCCCCAAAAATAAAAATTAAATGGTGCATTGAAACAACCATCAGAGGGTGCATATACACCATGAGTTTGGCTTGATCCCTATTTTAGTGTTAGGCCCTGGTACACTAGCTGCTCATACACATAAAACATGTCCATTTCAACTCTTAGACATGAAGTTCCAATTGCTCCCCTGAGGATTCAGCTCCAGCCTAAAGGATGTGTGCCAGATCACATTAGTCTGAAGGAGCTCACAAAAATTGTATGGATGTACTCAAAGCATTGTTTTCCTAAAAGAGAAGGACTGACCCTTAAAATTTATAGATTGCTCTGAGTGTGAAGGATATTTCCATCTCTGTTAATAGATGCTTTGAGATAAGAATGGACTTAGAAGGTGTAAATAATTTTTTCACTTCCTACTATATAACCCATGAAAAACAAATCAGAGAAGAAGGATTTAAAATATAAATGGGGTAGTTACAAATAAACTATATTCAGATTTGTCTGTGCAGTGTTCCAGATACCTACACTCATATGTTTCCAACTACAAATATCAGTAACTGCTATTTTGAAATTGAGCAGAAACTTTAAACTATATATTTTAAACTATAACAAGAAGCAACCAGTCAGGAGAAAACCAAGAACTAATGCAAAAGTTCAGATTTATGATTCTGTGGCTGTGGTAGTTCTCATAACTACTGATCTAGCCATGATGGTATCTCTATGGCTATTAAAAAAAGAGACTCAAATTTGTCTTTTTTTTTACTTCATTAAGAATGTCCAGAAATAAGGCAGAAGTTCTCCTATTAAATAAAAGAGGCAGATAGAAATTTTCTGTTGGACAAATTCACTGGCATGTCTAAAGATATATTTCACAATCCTGTTTCCCACGATTCCAAGTTTTATTTAGGTCAACAAGGAGGTGAAGCACCAAGTTGCGTCTTCAAAATTTGGCTGTACTTCATTTATGGTTGCCAAAGGACAGCAAAAGTAATACTGTTATGAAGGAAGGAGAAATTAAATTTTCACTCTCCTCTTAATTAAAAAAAAGAATTGAGAGTTAGTCGTGTTTTTTAAAGCAATAGATTGTTGGACTGAAACCAAGGCAGAATGCCACAAACTGAGAAGTAGCAATCCGATAATCAAAGGTTTGATCTTTCATTCTTAATGACTGTGGAAGTTCCACACTCTCACTCCAAATTATATTCATTGAACACAGTTCAGTACATAATTTTGGACTTGAAGATAGATCTGCTCTGAGCTGTAAAGAAGTAATCACGTGGCCTATGATGTAATAACTAGCCTAGGTTAATGCCTCAGCTGCTTTATCTAGGTTTGCTCATCTATAGATCCATATGGTTTAGTACACATTGGTGTGCTATACATCCACAGATATAGCAATGTTTAGAATATAGACCCATCACAGCAAATGCCTCTTTTATGAAAAATACGAAATAGAGAAAGTTGTAATAATGGGTTAGGCTAAAGAATTTGAATACCAAATCACAGGATTGTTAAGGCTGGAAGGCAATGCTGGAGACTTTCTAGTCCAATCATCCAAGAATCACCTCCCAAAGTGCCCTTCCGCATTCAGCCCAGGATGCTGGAACTATTGTGCAACTTTCTAATATCTACAGCATTAACATTCTGCAGAATCTATTCATAAAACTGGTGTCTTCACATTAATTTTACATGGAAAACCCCAACTCTTTACATACATAACAGTTACATAACAGAATATATCACTCAAGAATGTACAGCTTACAGAAAATCTAGTCTGCTTAATAATGAAAAACCACTTTGTCTTAGAGCAACTGGGAAAAGACAGAAGCTCTTTAGACAACAGTAGCTCATAAAACAAAAACTTGAAAGTCAAAACTATTTATAGTGCCTGAGATTATACAACTTGAGGGAAAAAAATCATTAAGAAAACTGCTGAGTTTCCGCAGTCTGTTTCTGAAGTTGTTTGAACAAGATAAGCAAATAAATTTAATTACTTGAAATAAAATAATAAACCTGTAAACATGATCAGAATTATCTTTCTTTCACCAAGGTGCAGATAGGATGCAATACCCACAAATTAAAATGGAATACTCACTTCCTGCGCTATATGAAAAAGCTTTCTGTGTGCTTTCTTGGGTAATTCTACTGCAATTGCCAGTGGAGAAATATTCTGAAGTGTAGCAGAGGCTGTAAAATCTCTGACCTTAGTAATTTTCAAGACCTGACAATGAAGTCCTAACAAATCTGGTCTTACCAGATAGCTCAGTATTTGAGAAAATTGCTGGACTAACAACCCTCCAAGTTTTCTTGCAACCTGAATAATTCCATGATTTGATGGTCCAGATGATTAGATTTCTTATCTTGTGATATGTATAGTGTTTGGAGACCCGAAAAGCTATACAGTCCCATATGGAAAATAAGTTCTTTGCAAACTTGTTGTGCATTTCTTACTTAATTTGTACTGTGCTGCATACGAAGAAGGAAGAAATATTCTAATTTGAAAGTGGAAATGCACTCAGAAAATTCATTTATGTTACTTAAATTATAAGTAATTTCTTCTTTTCCTCAAGTGTCAATAAAAGATGAATAACCTCTAGCAGGGCTATCTGAGGAGATTGGCAATCTGACAAAATAGGGGATGGAAAAATGTGTCAGACACTTACCCTATTTATTCCTATCCCAATATCTGAATGTCCTTTATGTGTTACAGAATTAGTCCCACTACTGATTTTCTGCAGACTCTGGTACTGGAAGAATTAGATTCATCTTCTCCTACATCCCCAAAATAAGCAAGATATGGAATAGCTCCAGAATGAGAGGTACCTCTTTATCTTAAAACACATGTACTTCCTTGAATATGCTTGTTTTTTAGATAATTTCAATTCCAAAAGATGGAATACAGAACGTCACATTATACAAAAGACTTTATGAAGCAAACACAACCGAAAAGTTTTTTTCAATTGAAAGGAATAAAAAGCTATTCTCTGTGGAGGAGAAACTTTTACAGGATAGGGAAAGCTTTTACAACGCAATCCAAAGACAAACAACATCCACTTCACTCCAGCTCTATCCTCCCAAGTGTTTTGCAGAGCTTTACAAACCTAAAAATAAGTTTAGTTTAGTACACAGTAACCTTGGGATAAAAACTCCAGAACCTGAGTTTAGAATCGAAGTATCACCACTGTTTTAATCACCTTTTAAACAAAATCTGTCAAAAGTGAAATTTGCAAAGAACTTTTCTCTGAAATTCTCCATGAAGAAAACAACCTGCTTTCTAATTTAAATCATCTAGATAAAGAATAAAAAAATTCAAGAATTCTAGCCAACTAGAACCGGTAAACTTCATACAGCTTTGTCTGTGAAAGTCTATTGACCTGGTATCCCTAGGACATCATAGTGTTTTCTTTAAGATTTGCTAGGTAGTTCATCTGCAAAATAGTGAATTACACCAATATAGTGTAAGGAATGAATCTAGACATAGCAGGACTAATTCAAAAGGAAGTATATAACTCAGTTTGATAATGACTAAAATTTCTCACAAATGGCTACATTGAAGGGTTTTTTTTCCCATTCACACACACACACTTAGTACTGACCTTCTACCGTAACCTTCAGTTTCTCAGCTCTCATAATTCTCCCCTCCCACTCCCTCCCCCTGCAGACAAGACCCAAATTGTTCCACCCTGTGGGACCCCTAGTTTGTTTGGTAACTGTGTGTGAGTGTCGGTGTCACAGGCAGTGTCTGCACGTACATGGCAAAGCCCAGCCAGGCCGAGAAGGATGTCTGTCCTGAGAAGGTACCAAAAGAGGACAAATGTATTGCCAGAACAAAATTTTTCCCCTTAAACTGTGTTTGCAGAATGGACTGTGCAGGGAAGATTCTCCATACCACCCTTTCAATGAACACAGCCCTTCTTTCAAATCAAATTACAAGGCAGAGCCATCACCCTTGCATCCTGCCCTAGGCACCAGAATGCCACCTTGGCAGTCCATGTACATGCCAATCCAGGTAACATGCCAGTCAGTGTGCATGCCAGGGTGTCTCATTTAAGGCCTTCTCTGCGTGGAAGCTGGAGAGAGAAAATAGCTCTGGACTACACCCCTTGGCTCTCCTGGGCTTGACACCAGGAAGGTAAACAGCTCCACATATTTAACAAACAGGTGCAGAGGTCCCACAGGATAAATGTGAAGAAACAGCTTTTAAAATGGTTTGCAAAGTATTTTTCTACTTATTTATTTATATTCTGAATGGCACAAAGCTGAAGATTGAAAGACAGAAGTGTCATTAGGGAGTTACTAGAGAAAAATATTCTGCATTAGAAAGCAAACAAGCCAAAACAAGGTGCTTTTTGCTCTATGAATATTCCCTCTAGGTCTCATTAACTGTCAGAAACTAGGCAAAGTTTTAAAAGTTTTCCACTGTGACTCTTGCTGCTGGGAACACTCATATTGATGTCACCATTTCAGAATTGATTCAGAGCAACTTGCGGGCAGCAGTCAGACAAACTTTCCACTGATAGCGATATCGCCGACTGTCATTTTACATTTTAATTATGTTCCCTGTGCTGCAGCAATGCTCAGTTCGTGTGACCTTCCTGGTACTGAAGTGTCAGACAAAAAAGCCCAGGCATGGCTTTTATGTTTGTTTTTGATGAGTTTTCATAGTGACCTTGCTTGCCCTGGGGAGAAATGGACCAAAAGTTGTCCTTTGTTGTTACTGTTCTTTAAACTCTCTCTTTGCTAACAGCTTTGGGAACCCCTAGGTAGACAGTGCTTTTAGGACTGTGCCTTGGTCTTTTTCAGCTCAGCTCTTCTGGCACTGGTATAAGAGGGGAGTTGTGCCAGAACACCTCTTTTACTTCCTATTCTGTGTCTCTAAGGTACAGATACTCAAAAGCACATCAGTGGCTAATGCAGCCCCAATAGACAACCTGACAGTCCCAGGAGGTGCCCAAACATCTTTTTAAAATCCAAAAGACCTATAGAGAAGAAACACACATGGATCAAGTTGAACACAGCTATGACTATAGGAATCTATCCTCTGAATTCAGTCCCCCTGCACTTACAAAATGAATCAAGGGTCCACCAGCCCAGCTAGCTCAACAACTGTGTTCTTTATGGCTGACATTCAGCTCTTCTGCTTCTCACTGTACCTGGAATTACTGCTCTATATGGAAGCTGATCACAAATAGTTTTCATCAGTCAAAACAGAATAGCAGGATGAGGAATAAGAATCTAGGGCAGAGATACTGCGGATAAGATAAAACCAATTAAGTCAGTTGATGATTTACCATTTATCTTGTTGCAAAAAGCATGAGTATTAATGATCTACACATTTTTAAAAGGAAATAAAATGTATACACTGAATTATATGACTCTGGAAGGCCCAATTAATACACCACTTCTGCTAGATCATCTTTTATAAGCAATAGAAAAATGTTATGTCTCTGATAAATATATTCAAATCTATAAATGAATTTTCATCGTGCTGCTCAAAGAACCTATTAAACAGGGAAAAAGCTAAATCTAGAAAGTTCTGCTCTACTCTTGATATAGGAATCCTGGTCTCATCAATCCTTAAGAGAACAGTGTCCTACTATTAGCTTGGCTTCATTTAGAAGCTACTGTCACACATCATGTTGTCAAGATCAGTAATACTTCTGTGAAGGAACAATTTTTAAAAATTTAGGTAATTGGCTTTTACCTTGAAAGAGGGTATCTGAGTATTGCTGCAGTGAAGAGTTTAGAGCAAATGCCAAATGAAGCTCACAACCTTGCCCATTTGCTGCCAAGACATTGATCTTAGGTTTGTCTGTTTGCAGCAATGAAGAACTGAGCAGCAAGAATTATCTGCTCCAAAAGAAGTCTGCAGTCTAATTTTGTTTCCCAAATCTGAGCCAGAGCTTTATAAAGTCCCGTTCCTGCATGCTTTTATAAATAGTAGAGCTTTATAAGTCCTGTAAGTTGCATTCTAAAATAGCTTGGAGTGATTTCGTTTGGAATGAAACATAACTGGATGTGTCAGATGTTCTATCAGCATTTTCTTCAGCACAATGTAAGCAGGTATGAAAAAATTCCTTGGGCTAGCAGCTCAAAGCACAATGAATTACTGAAAATTAAAACATAAAGTTTGGTCACTTTTGAATCAGCTACTAAGTAGAAGAGGACCCTGGGGTGAAGCAGGAAATGCCATGTTGTGGCTGAAAGAAATCCAGACAAGTTGACCTGCATATAAGTTATGCAAAATGGAATTTTATTCATTCTTATTGACCAGCCTTAAATGTACCAAACAGATGGCGTTTAAGATACCATTGCCTATGATAACTTAAACAATGATGATCACCTCGTCCACTATGGCAACACACTGCTCCTTCATTCTCACTACATGTAGATTCATGAGAAAGATTGTTCATATACTCTTTCTAATCAATTGGTTAATAATGAGAGAATATATAACTTAAAATATAACTGAGAACAAACTTAAAATATAACTGAGAACATATAAATTAAAATAACAAAGATGCAAAGCTTTGAGGTTTTCTTGGTGGTGGTGCTGGAAATGGTTGTAATGAAATCTAGAGGTAGGAAAATGGAAATGCACATTATATTGCTTCCCTTCAGTGACAGGGTGTTGGAAGAAAAAGTCAATCCTGCCATATGCAATGTATTATTTATACACTGTCAGACTAGAAATAGAAATCAGTAGTATACAGGCACATGTATATGAAGGTGGCCATAAAAAACTCTAATTTAGAAGTGTTACAGCAAAATTGCATTTTTTTTAACATATCTGTAGGGCTGCAACCTACATCACCAAGCAGTGCAGCACAGGAGGCACTGGAGAGTATGTGACAGCAGTTGTGCCTGGTTCCTGATACAGGATGTCCCCCAGGGAGTGTTCTCTGTCACACATTAAACCAGAGAACAGCAAAATGTGCAACCATAAGATATGAGCTCTTGTTTCCATCTAGAAATGCCCAGCACAGTACATTGGACTGGAATGATCCTGCAGAATTTCTTACCCTTTTTCCTCTTTCTTTAGGGTTCACTTATCACACAGCTCTTTGTGTCATCTATTTGCATACACCAGTAGGACAGTATATCATTGCATGTGCTGCCTCCAGAGACAGAAAACAGTAGAAATAATTATTTCAGCAGGATCACATTTTCATTATTTGGAAAATTGACATCAAAGCAAGTTGGCAGATAGCAGATATAGCAGAAGGAATGACCCAATATGTAAGACTGGTCTTTTACTCAGTAGCTAGCAACACAGTCTTCTCAATGCACTCATCCCCATCTTTGTTCCTGCTGGGAGCTGGAAAATAGGAAGGAAGCTGCTCTTAAAACAGTTGTGCAGGTGGATGTATGATCAGTGGCACAGTCTAGTACTCAACACATAATATTTATTTATTCCACAGATGGAATGACTTTACTAGAAGTCCCGCATGACCCAGAGAGATAAGATCCGACATTACCAAACACTAAATAGTGGTGAGCCTTGTTTTGAGCTTCTCTCTGCGTTAAGTGGAGAGGGGGAGAGAATCTCAAAAGAGATGCTTTCAGAAAACAATATGCATAATTTTGAATGGGAACATAGGAGGAATCACTAGAGGCATCTACATCTACCCAAAATCTGTACAGTGCACATAAGCAGTAAGATACTCTTCAGTCCTAGGTTAAATTAAACTATATGTGATAAATCTAAACCTAACTCTTGTTAATGTCTGCAAGATCCCTTTCAAATTGTCTGTAGCTAAGCAACAAATAGCCAAAGAGCTCTTTTACTCTCTTGTAGACTGCGGATTGGATGGAAAACCATCCTTCAGTAAAACCTCCAGGAATGCCTGGACAGGATAAAGGAATGGGCTGACTGGAATCTTATGAAGTTCAACAGAATCAAATGCAAGGTCTTGCATGTGGGACAGAACAATCCCCTGCACTATTGCAGGCTGGGGGCTGGTTGTCTGGGGACCAGCTCTGCACAGAAGCTGACAATGACTTCTAGAGGTCCCTTATAAACCAAAAGATTCGGTGATTCTGTGTTTCTATGAAAGATCCTGTACACAGGAATACTAGGCAAGGATAGGGAAAACTTTCAGCTGCTATGCAAAGCAAATGATGGAAACACAACTCTGTCAGGTCTGAAAACTGTTGAAGAGGGAATACAAAAATGCAAGTATTCAACATATCAGAGAAACAAAAGATTTGGAGTAAAATATTGGAGACAATACAGATAATTGAAAAAAATCTGCTTTTAACTTAAGAAAACGCACAATATTTGGTCAAAATTTTCTTCAGCTACTGTCTTAGAACTGGACATCAATTTTTTCCATATAAAATAAAAGAAATAAATTGAAAATAAATTGAAAATAAATTGCTTTCATGGAAAACAATGAATGTAAGTAGTTCAAATATTAACATATAAAATGGAAACAAACTAAAATTTGGGAAACAGAAACCTAAGATATGAGAAATAAACACAAAAATATTTCTAGTCATAACTAAAAAAAATCAGTTCTTAACAAAAATTGGTCAAGATGCCCCTTTTGAGGTACATGTCCTTTTTTAAAGAAAACTTGTTTTAAAAAGGCCTGAAATAATGACATTACATTGTCATTATTGGAAATAATGACATTACAACAGTACAACCAAATTCTGCAGCTTTCAGCTAGCCATACATTCTTGGCAAACCTGTAAAAGATTAGTTTAATAACATATAGCTGTCATTTCTCTCAAAGAAAACTTTTCAGTAAACAAAAAGGCAGACATACTAATATTTACAAAGTGGCAGCAGCCATGAATTTGACAGCCTTTTATCATATGGCTGTGACAAAATCTATTCTGTCATCTTGCTTTAAAAATCATTATGTTGAAAGACAGCATTCCATTTTCCTTCAGATGAATGATGGAATGGTTCTGTTTAAAGTACTCTATCATGAAACAGATCATGATTTTCCTGCACACTTCTGAACCAGGATAAATACCTAATTATATATGGTCAATATTTGAAAGTATGATATCTAATTGAATAGAGCAGACATGACTCCTTCAGTATCTGCTCTTTCCACTAAGTAATGGTGAGAGTGGCCTGCAGCTGTTACAGAAGCTAAATGCCAGATTTATACATTATTCCAGAATATTCAGCATGTATATCCCTTAGGAACACTTGAAAACCCCTGCCTTTCTTTTCAGAAGTTCAGTCTTTTGCAGAAAATCAAAATAAAGACTGGGTTTGAGAGAGCTACCATAAAAATGGCCTGGTACTTAATGATTGCACAGCACATTGGCCAGAGATGGTAGAAGTGGAGAAGACATAATAAAAGTAATTTCAAATGAAAATTATTCAAATGAAAATAGTAGAAAGCTAAAAAAAGTATAGAGCGTACAAAAGCAATAACAAAAAGAACGCAAATTATCTATTGTTAATACTTCCCATTCTGCCATCATTAGAGCACTCTGGTTTATATACACTTTTTATATTTTCCAGTCATGACTGACTGGTGGAATGGGAAGTGAAGCTAGAAAGCCCAGAGAAGAAGCCTGTCCAGAAATGCACCATTGGAGTTTGAATCAAAACTGTTTCCATTCAATCTCTGAATGGTAATTAAGGTACTATGTTTTTAGGAAGCTCTGATGAATTAAATACTCTTGGTTGGAAGTGTTTAGTTAGTGGAATTATATTATAAGCTTTCCACTTGGTTCTGCAGAACCAAACTTCTGCATCTTTCAGCAAATCTTGCTTAGGTAAATAACTCTTTGTTCTATGATTTATTTGAGCAGTATTATTAAAACTTTTAATAGTTCTTCCTCTCTAAAATGTTAGGGTACAGCCTGAACATTTTGGCACATCTATCAAAATGGAAAAACTGAAAACATTCAATGCTTTAGCCATTCTGAAAAATAAAAGTTGCAACAGGTAAAACTGGTTGAAACAGCAAGAAAATCAAAATCTAATCAAAACATCGTCAATTTCCTTAGGCCCAGAATATCCCTATGTTTTTTGCCAGGATTTTCTCTTTTTAGGTTGCTGTCGTTTTTAAAATACCCTTTTGACTCGCCAGAATGTTGTTGTGGTTACTGACATTTTGCTTTTGAAGAGCCTCATCATGAAAAGCAGCTCTTTCTGTCATATGTGGAAAGACCATGCAGAGATGGGGAAAATTATTAAATTGCAGTAGATTATAAATATAAATGCAACAAGATGTTGCTCTAGAACCTAAGAACAAAGACAACAAAGGGAATGAGTGGAATTATTCTGATATAGAATAAGTGCTATTGTATTTCCAGATTTGCTCTGGGCATTTGAGGAACTATAAATGAGCAGACACAATCATTGTAAGTCCTAGGACTGTTTTTCCCTAACTGTAAAACAGACTTAGAAAACCATCAAGAAATTCATCCGGTGTCCTAGTAAGCCTCTGAAAATGTTTTATTCATTTGCTAATAAGACTGTCATATTTTCAGAAAAACTTAATTGCTACTTTAGTGATATTTGTCAGGATAAGCTGTAGCTGAGCTGAGTTCAGTGGGGTACAGTTCCACTGACTTGACCAGGACCATTTCTGCTCAAAGATTTGAATCACTTTCTTTCTGATATTTATGGAAATATCAAACATCAGGACTCTTACTGTAGCAAGCCTTTCTGTAAATAGTCTGTATGCCAGCTGAGGAGCATTACATAGCAGCCTATGCTACCTTAATTACGCAAAATGCAGTGCTGGATACTGTGAGCTGAAAATAAGAATCATGACTACCTAGGTCTTCATATGGGTTGATGTTGCTATATCTTGCAAAACAAGCTTTTTATAAACCTTGCTCCTCACAAAGCATGCTGTTTAGACCATGAAAGCTTAACTGTTCTCATTATTTGCACTAAATAGTTCATTACTTTGTGTTATTACCCTAACTGCCATCCAAGGCAGAAATGACATGGGTGCTTTACTCTCTGTTATTACAATCTTACTATTTCAGGTGCCAAAATCAATCATTCATTCATGTGTATTCCATGTGATTGCAACTTATTGACTTAGGTAGGAATTTTGAAAATGCATTGAAGAGCTAAGTTAAAAATAGATTTTGATAATACATTGCTGAGTATTTTTCCTAGTTTCGCGGATGCTGTGCAAATTCCTTTATTATAAAACATAGTCAAATCAACCTTAAATACTCAAGCAAGTTTTAAGTTTTGTCCTACAGATTCACTTGAAAAAGTCAATAAATTAAAAGTTTTCATTAGGAGAAAACCAAAACTTTAGCCAGAATTCACTCTGGCACTTCTTATGCAACAGATTTTCATAGGATATACTTAAAGAACTGCAGTGCAATGTGAATTACTACATATACCAGGTAGATTTTGGTGGCTAATGCTAAAGGCTAAACAGTATCTTGGGAATACACATAAAATCATAGATCGAATCATAGAATCACAGAATAGTTTGGGTTGGAAGGGACCTTACTGATCACCTAGTTCCAGCCCTTCTATTCATCTTCATGCCCCTTCTCTGCATTTTCTCCAACAGGCCCACATCCTTCTTATGGTGGGAGTCTCAGATCTGGATGCAGCACTCCAGGTGGGATCTCAGAAAGGAGTAGAGAGGTAGAATTCCCTCCCTCAACCTGCTGGCCATGCTGCTTTTGATACAGCCTAGGACAATTTTGGCTTTCTGGGCTGAGAATAGCTGGGACGGGACTTCCATTCCCCATCCTCACTGTCACCCTCTGGCTTAAGAGCATGCGCTGCTTTTCACCCACTCTGCATTTCTATACATAGTACACAAATGCTGGTCCAAGCCTGACACAAAATTTCTGCCTCCTGTCCAGCCACTCAGATATGCATTCTCTCAGTTGGCAAAAGGGACATCATAGGAAATGGACTGTACCATGCCAATCCTTGGGATTCCCTGAATGAAGGGGTTTGACTTATGTTTGTGAATGAAATAAAACAGATTTCTTCCCACTGTTCATAAAACAATTTTAGTTATGATAACAGCATGAAAGTCAATTTATGAGAATTAAGGAGTGCAAAAGTCTCATCTAATAAAATACAACAATGTAGAGCAGAATACCAGAGCACTAACACTGGAGACACTTAGTGAAGTAGAAGAATATATCTCATAACCACAATCACAAACATTCTGTTTCTGGTCTTGTAGAAAATGAACTCTTCTCTTCCCTTCTCCCTTTGGATCTTTGTCTAGCAGTAGATACTTTGCAAAGTCTTCAAAACATGATATCATACAAAAATCATGCTAAAATTACAGCTCCAGTAACACAGGAATTTAAACTACGCTAAACTATGTGAAATTAATCAAATGAAAGACAAATTAAAATTAATTCTTTCAGAACATTGATGCATTCATGCATTTCCTTCCTGACTGATGCTGAGAAATGCTAAATTGCAAGTTTTATTTATTTTCACATTTAGATCTGTTTATCGCTTCACCATAGTTTTTCCCAGGGAGAGAAAAATACTGCAAAGGTGTCTTTGAAGAGTTTAAATTTCATATTGTAAGCATATATAAAATCAGAATAGATTGCTGTGAGGTGGCTCTGAGATGTCTTATTGCTTTAGAGGATTAGAATTTTGTAACCAAGGCCATGGGGGCACAGCTCTGTTCCTTGTAGGCTCCCTGTGGGCACTGGATTTGGTACCCAGTGATCCAGTCTCACCTAGAACAAGAGCAAATCAAAAACAAAGCCAAAATTAAATATACAATGAGATAAACTGCAAGATCTTTAGGCAGGTAACCTCTCACCTGAAGATCCCTTCAGAGACCAGCACAATGCTAGACTTCCACTGCTGTACATGAATGAAGATTAATGTTTCTGCAGTGTTTTTTCTTCCCCTACTGCTGCCCTGGGTAATAGCTTGTAATCAACTGTTTAAACTCGGAAATGAACAGTTTGTACTGTGGTCGTACAAGGAAATAAAGCTTGTGGAGTCACATTGTGTATTTGATGCTCCAGTTAAGGGGCGGCTTTACTCTCCATTAAACACCAGAAGTTCCTTTAGTAGAGGTGAGGAGGCAGGGAATAGATGAAGATAAAGAGATGCAGGAAGTTTGGCTACCTCAGTTCCGTTGTGCATAGAATTCCTTGCTTTTCATGTGTTCATTGACAGATGGTCTTAGCAGACACAGTTTTCACCCTCAATGAGATGACTATGACACCCATGCCTTTGAAGACCTAATTAGAACTACTGTCACAGAAAAATACCTTTTCCTGTGTCCCTTCAGAAACTGAATCGTGAAGGCTGCCTTGAGACCATTTCCCTTCCTTTCTTCATCTCCAAACCCTACTGAAGCTGATATGTTCTCTAGAAATTACAAGCTAAAGTGAAGGAAGAGCCATCACAGCACAAGTCAAACCAAGACTATTTAGACCCCTTAACCGATTTCTGACACCTCAAGGAAACAAAGTTATGTACAATTTGGGGGGTGAGTGGCTATGTTTCTGTCAGGCTGTGTTGCCAAAATCTGTCTAGAATGGTTGACTTCCTGTGAAAGCTTGAATCTCCAGTAAGAAAATTATTTCAACTTCACGTCGTATTTGTGTACTCATTTTTTACACAGTTTATTCAACCAGTCACTAGTATTGTGCAGAGCATAGTTCATAGAAAACTTATTCTTTAATACTCTCTTATCCTCTGTCATGGCCTAGACCCTCTGGTATTTAGTCAAAATACTATTTGCTAATTGTGCTATGTGCCCCCTCACAAAAAAATACTTCTCTTTCCTTGTGCAGTAAAAGTGTTCCTAGCACAGTCCTTAGAAGTAACACCTTTTTAAAATGCCTATCGCTTATATTCCACTATTCACTGCACCTTTATTGCTGCTCATAACTGGCAGAAAAACCACACTCCAGGAGCAAATAGATTTTCACCTTGAGGTAGCAGGGAGAGATTTATTTCTTGCTAGTTTGTATGACAGTTCTCATTGCCTAACACACCACTGCTGGCCATCTGAGAGGCACTTGTATTCTTGTTTTTGCAATCCCTCTACTTTACAAAAACTCTGTCTTCCTTGGAAATAGAGACTATTAATTAAACAAACTCATTCCAGTCCACTTAGAAACCAGATGAGCAGCCTTCCCAGCAATGCCAGGAACACTTGCCCATTCCAGTTGCACAGCAGGTATGACAAACCCCAGTGAATCCCCACTCAAAACATGGGAATTACTTATTTCCCCTTTCATGTATCATTCCCAGGCAGCAATTCCTTACCCACAAATACCAAATCTCTACAGAAGACAAAGAGAACAAATGGACTGCATCAATATGGGGAATGTCATACACTACCTAAAAAGAAATAAGAAATTACATTCTCATCTTTATGATAACTGGCTTGGTCCCCTGCCCATTGAAATGAAATGACATCACTCCTCAGCCTCATTTTCCCTCTCACTTGTCTTCCCTTTTGACTTGGGTGCCATTACCTATGGTAGGGGAAAGCACTCAAATAAAGCCACTCCACCCTCTCTGCCGTTTCTTCTCCCCCACCCCACTATGACAGAAAGGCCATCCCAGCCAGGCCCTGAGAAAGAGAAGGAATTAAATTGATGGGATTTCTCCATTAATTTGCTATTATTTACCTAGCTCTCTTAAATGAAATCTGTGTGCTGGTATTTGCTACCAAACACACATTCCAAAATGATTTTTGCTACAGTTAATTTATAGCTACCAAATAAACCATTCATCTGCTTATGGTGTAGTTTATGGGAATAAGGGTGGACGGGGAAGTGTATATATACATATTTTTGTGGGGTTTACATGTTTATAAATACATATAATATGTAAATGAACCACATTGTTCAATTTAGTCATTGAATTTAATTTTTCTCATAAAAAAAAAAAACAAACCAGAATTGATGAGATTAGAGCACAGGAAACAATTAAGAGTGGTTACAATTCAGAATAATAGCTAAGCCTTCCACATATCTTGAAAATACTGCCTTGAAAATACTGAAAATAGAGAGAGCATTCCATTGCTTTCAGTTAAAACTAGCTCAAGCCCAGCAATAACTTGCACTACAAGAAGAGTGGCAATACTGTTTATTTTAAATTCTTCTTTTGAACAAAAGAATAAAGATGTAGATTTAGATTAGTTTAAGGAGAAAAAGTATATAAATAGCAAAACCCAGAGGTGACATGATGAAAATAAAATACAAAACATCTCAATATTCTGCTTTTCATAATATAATATAAAAATGCTGTGCTAGCCAACTAATTACCGTTTCATTTTTTCCTGAAGTGTTTTCCCACTCAGATTGTCCATTTGTTCTTTTTAAGCTACTACTTCAAACACATTCAATTATATGATTGCATTTGTAGCACATATAGTAATGCAATTGGTATTAAAGGGAAAATCATGTTCAGAACAAAAGCTTTAATTAGATCTAAATATAGAATTATAGTGCCACTAGTCATTTCAAAAGGCTTTTGAATCATCAAAGGTTAATTGTCAAGATAACACTGGTGTGATTAAAGAGAATAAATATGTCACATCAATTTGGCGCAGCATTAACACACTAACTAATCCTAAATTACTGAACTCCCTCTAAATCAGACTACTAAAAGTAGATTCTTAAAAAAACTATGAAATTATCTGCTTCCATCCCAGGGATTATTGTTCTAGATGATTGGAATGTTATATGTCTGAACAAGCAGTCAATATATGAAGGTATTGCACTGATGTAGCAAATCAACTGCTAGACTGGGAAATCCCATGGGGTTTGAGCACTTTCTGAGCCATTTTGCATATATTAATTTTTTAGAAATGAAAAAAAAATAGGAAAACGAAGTGGCATGCAAGAGATCAAAGTGAAATGAGATTAAAATATTTCATAGGAATTGAAGAATCAAGCAACATCAACTTTAGCAAGTACTTAGGTGTGAAGTGGCTCAGCAGGGAACCAAGTCAGTGTTTGTCTTTTAGAGCTGTACAGGATGGTACAGAACTTTTACCTTTATCCACTCCTCTGGCAGCAGACTGAAGTTGTCTGAAGGACCATGATTAATTTAGACTCTCAGGTCTCTTAGGGGTCGGGGTGCACTTGATTCACAGAAGGAGCACAGATTCTTTTTTAATATTCATCAAAAGAATATTGAGTTTGTACGCATGCGACTGCTCTGCAAGTCAAAGCAGGCAATGCACCGCTAGAGACAGAAGAATTCACTACATGGCTTCAGCTGTGTATCAAAGCAAAGTGTAATGCAGCTACAGAACCCCATAATATGCTCCAGCAAATGGCAAGTAATGTCTCCTATGACCTTCTTCTCTTTACAACAGGAGAATAAGTATGGAAGCATTAGAAAAATAGAGACCAAAACATAACTTTTAGACGTGCACATTAGTCCTTTTACATATTTGGGGAAATATTCATGCAAATAAGAAGCTTTAGGGGAGAGAAGGGGATTGTGGAAATTAATCCCACTATTTTAATTTAAAATCACAATAAAACTAATACAATTTCATGATTTCCTACTTATTTTTGGACAGACATGAAATCATATATAAATCTTACTGGATAAAAGCTCAACTAATAAGAACATTTTTTTAAAAGCAAAATAGATAGGCTCTGTGAGAAACTGCACAATTCTTCAAGCATTGTTCTCCATGCTGAAAAGCTTTAGAGCTTTTCATTGTGCCTGTCAACAGTTTTGTCTGTCACATTAAAAAATAAATAAATCACTTTTCTGCCATACAAGAACTTTTTCTAGGCCGAACTTCTTGTCTCCACAATGTGTCCAAAGCTTGGAAATGAAATCCAAACTGTGATCCATTCTTTCTGTTAATAATTCTAGAAAGTATGTTTTTAAATTCTGCAACACTTCTGGAGACTTGAAGTGCATTATTTATATAACAGATTAATAAAATAAAAATTCTCAAATTCTAAGTAGAGCTTGGCGAATTCCAGTTTCTTTGGTGGAGACAGCCTGTCTAAGTCCAAATTTGTGTGCTTCTTGTTCTTTTTGTATGAGATTGGGATCAGAGTGTATTGTTGCCCTTTGTATTCAATAGATGGCTTTTTGGCCTTCATATGTTATATAGCAAATCCACTAATTTTGGTCTTAACAGTACTGGATTTAAATGCATACATACCTGATTTTATAATTTCTGCTTCAATCTGAGCAATCAGTCATGCCTAATTACAGCTCAAAACATGTATTTAAAATTTCATCATTATCTGCAAAGTCCCAGAATAAAGTTGCTTTGTAAGCAGTGGATTGAACACTGCCTGGAAAAATGAACAGAATGGAAAGGTGCATCAGGAAGTGGAATTGATTGTTTTCTGTTCCCTTTCTGATTCAGCATGGCCAAATATGCTGAGCAACTGGTAACAAACCTAATAATGTGAAGGAGGAAAGGTGGAAAGTGAAAAATAATGATTAACCATCAAGTCTATATATAATTTTTTCTTATCACCTACCAAAATTTAGATGTTACAATTTTTTCAATCTTATTCTTGGTCAACATGTTCTCCAACTATTTATTTACAAAGGCAAGACAACCTTCCAATATAACTAATAGGCTACACAAAGGGTCAGCATTGCTTACTGTCACACTCATATTAAGAGCATAGAAGCAGGGAAGATGATATTCTAAGAAGCATTTAAAATCTGTGCTCTATTCATCATACGTGTTTTCTGCTGACTAAAACAACTCTTTAAATTTTGAACAAAACCAGTTTTTAAAATTTTCAATTCAAAGTTTTCAAAATCATGAATATCAGAGAATCACACTTTTCTCCCTGAAAAAAAATCCAGAAAAGTAATAAATAATTTATTTCTTGAGAAATCAATGCTGCATTAATCAAAAGGAACTTATTTAAGAATTCCTATCATAAAGCCTCATGACAATTAATTTTCTCAAGTGTCCTTGTTTTCCTTAGGTCTAAATCCCAAGCATGATTCAATTTCCCAGTATGGATTTCATGTAGGTACCCTTGGTGCAAACTCAGATGGTTTATCAAGAAGGAAAAACAGAATACACAGCTGGGGCTTTATTTGAATCAAGGAACCTCATCTATACAGAAAAACCTCTCATGAGAAAGCTAACAACAGCTCCTGTGAGTACTTCAGAAATTGAGATTTTTCAAAGTAGTTTTCAATTTCTGAATTTTTCTTCCATAAGTAAAAAAAACCTAAAAATATTGTCATTAAATTATAGAAAACAAAGTTAAATGTCCTCAAGGACTCATTGAGTTCACAATATCAAGTAGACATACATGAACTCCAGAGAAGTCAGTCTACCATGGTGTCAGCTTTTAGTGGTGCAGTTTCATAATGGAGTTTAAAAGACACAAAACAGCAAATGAATAATGTGTATGTTCTGCAGCACAAGAACCATTTTCCTTGACAAATATTCCCTTCTCTGTGGTTGTGAAGGCAATATCTTAAATTCTGGTAAATTACAAAGCCTGCCATAAGACATGTTGACACATCTGCTACATTTTCTGCCAGTAATGTCTGAAAAGGAGGAAACATCTGCTGAGGGAAATGCCTCATGGTGGAGAAGAGATGATAGGCAATCTGTAAAAAGATGGGGCTACTGAATGTTTTAATGTTACCTTCTACATCATTTTTGACTGACCTTGTTCACTTCACTGATGCTATAGTTTAAAAAGTTTTGGGAAATAGAGAGCTGCAAAGTGTGAATGAGATAAAAGCTTCCCTGTGATGGTAAAATTGGTTAAAAAATAACCTTTGTTCACTTTTTAAAGTGAACAGCTAATGCCTCTTGTAGAGAAATTGTAGTATCAAAATAATTGCTGTGTGACAATCAGTTCTGAAAAATATAAGACCTACTCAAGTCTCACCCAACAATGAGCTGTTTTCCAATCTGTAATGACTAGACCAAGTCACTAAGTAAGAAATAATTGCCAAACTGCAATATGTGCAACAGCTGTCTGTGTTCTAGATGTCTGCTCAGGGGAGGCAGAGGGCAGAGTCATGGTGCACTAAGTAATTTTTTTACCATGGTCCTGGTGATCTCTGTGATTAACTTGCTGGGCATCTGAGCAACTTCTTAGCAAGTAAGTATTCCTAATTTGCCCATATGGAGAGAAGACCCAGTTTTCAATTCTTTCTCTGCAGCAAAACTCAAACAGACTTAAAAGAGAACAATTCCTTGTCTCTGAAATTCTTGCCACTGGAGATGTGTAGAGTTTCTTATTTTTGCTTCTTCTTTCCAAAACTAATGCCACAAGATGCTGTGAGTTCAGCTGTGCTGTCCTAGTGCACTGATTTTCTGCTGATGGAATCACTGTCCTTCCTGAAATATCTGAATCAACCCTTCCTCCCCAGAATGCAATCTTTATGGAAAGTAGTTGATTCAAGAGAAAGATTGTCTTTCCTGATGTAATTTGGTGAATAATAAAAATAAAAAATAAAAAGTGTTTTGAAGAATCAAGCATACTGGAGACATAATTTTCCCCTTCCACTGAAGGAATTGGACTCCTGCAGCAATTCCATATAGAGCTCAGAGTCCCCATTAGGTGTTCAGCAAATAATTCCCAGAAATGTAAGGTAGGGCAAGTGTGTAGGTGAAACCTAAAGGCTCCTTCCAACCCACTTTGTCACCCTACTCTGACAGCAATCCGGCATTCTCCATACCAGAGTAGACCTGAGATTTTGATAGTCTTCAGCAGACTGTTCTTCCCTGTTTCATTGTCAGTGGGACTGTCAGTGCTGCCATTAACATTACTTCAGAAATTGCTGCTATTCTGAAATTCTCATCTACTCCTATGTCAGAACTCTAGAAGGCTTCAGAAACTCTCAGCAGAGGTGTCGCTATCAAACCAGCGACATCAGTCGCAAGAGGAACCAACATGCTCAATTAGTCTTAATGTACTATATTTCTGTTCCTAATTTAATAGCCTTGCAACCTTTCCTGCAGCATCTGTTAGCTGCAGCAAGGTCATCAACTCTCTCATTGGTGCTGAATGGCAGAAAGAACTGGCAACATGCTGAGGCTCCTCAGAACACCTGGTTTTCCTGAGTGTCACTATACTTATTCTTTCCTACAGAATCACTCTGCCTGTTGGTGGGGTTGGAACTGGGTTAGTAACTGAAAAATCTGCAAACTACACTAATTACAAAGATGGGAAATTCAGTGAAGGAAGAGCTAGAGCCAAAAAGTTTTTTTAAAGGGTGGGGAGTTTAATAATATGAACCATACCTTTTCAGCAACAGGGGAAAAAAAATCAGAGAAGATGTGTAAAATTGTAAAAGGCACTGGTAGTAGTCACTTCTAAATAGCATTGTTAGAATTCAGTTGCCCATAAGGAATTCTTGAAAGAAGTGCAAAATAAATTAGTTAGTTCAATTAAAGCATCTTAACCAGTAGGATAGGCAGGAAATCCTGCCTTGATAATCCAGACGAAAATAGCATCTTCTCTGGACTAATTAGTCCTTGGTCATCCAAACTGTAATAAATTACCATTTATTAATCTAACTGTTCAACATGTAGACATAAAAACATATATAGAACAAAAATAATAGAAACCAGAAGTTCAAAATTCTGAGGCACCCACAGGTTTTAAAGAAAATGAAGAGAAATGGCAGGGCTGTGATATGACATCAAGGAAATCAGGCTCACTAGGTAATGCAAATGAGATAATTATTCAGACCATTTGAAACATCTCAGATTTGAATTTTTGGGGTCTTTTTAGAGATTGTTTACATTCATTTAATTAAACTATTCCCAAGAAATACTATCTGTGTAAATCACTCAACACTTCTGCTCTTTTAACTAAATTCTGAATAAATTTTCAACAAATGTATAAAGATCAAGATTTCTGTTCCTGATATTTCTAACATTAGAAAGTAAACCCAGAAAAAAGTCTCTGTAAAGTGCTGTTCATTCAAACATGAAGCCTTTTATTCTTCTGTTTTTAATTTTTTAAAGAGAACTGATAAACTTCTTTGCAAATGCCCTATAGTGAAAAAGTAGATACATTCTCACTTGTTGATCAAAAGTCAGATAAATTTGGACCAAAACCAGAGCACCAAATTATATTTTGTCTCTGTACAGCCACACAGGATGGTATATGGCATGCCAAGACTTAGTGCCACATGCCAATTTTGCAGATTAACCATTCCAAAGCAACTAATATACCAATTTGTTCCAGCCATTTGATAAAAATGTTTTACCTTGTCTAGGTCAAGATAGAGCCATAGGGTTTTAAAAATTAGTTTATTCCCTTAATCTTAAACACATTTCATTTCTGTGACACTGAATAAGCATGAGTAAAGCAAATATAAACAGTTTTCATCAGAAATCATTCTTATCAGCTATTCCTTGCCTAAGGTTAATACCCTGCAAAGTACCTACACAAATAATGGCTTGTGTTTGCTAATATATTCAATGAATATGCAGAGAAACTAAATGTTGATACCACTAGCCCTCCTGTTCCAACCTCTGTACTACCAGGCTTGTACTGCTTTGCTGTATTTCTCCCATGTTGTGCATTTTTTGTTTTATTTCTGTTCCATCTCAGAGACATCGACAGAGAATACAGATTGCCACGAGCTGACATCAGTCTTCTGGTAAGCTATGGTGTGGTATGTTACAAGTAGAACACATCAAGGGGGAAAATATACTTACAGTGACATTTTTATGATTAGCAGCCAAAAAAAGAGGCAAAGTGGCAGGGAAGTCAGCTCACTGCGCTACAAAGCATGTGCTAGTTGGCAGACTGAATTTCTTAATGACATTCTTATTAAGTTCTTGCTGCCAAATGCTGTTTGCTTTTGCTGTCAGAACTGTCTGCATTTATAATTAATAACTGCTTGGAAGCTACTTACATAAAGCATTGTTTTCATGTCACTGCCATAGACGGCATCTCTGGGCAGATGAGAGAGCACCTTGCAAATTAGTTCATTGAACAGTCCTTTTTATCATATTTGTGTGACAGTGTTCTATGGACATAGTCACATTGCTCTGGACTACAGTATCTGGAGGATGAAGACCTCCAGACCTAACATACATTTAACCTGAGTGATCTGATACCATATTTTCACTTCATGTGCAATTGAATTAACTCTACTGTGAAGGCAGGCTATCAGAGTAGCTATGAGAGTAGTGAGGTGCAGTGGTTGTGGGAAACCCTCCAGAAAAATGTAAATACACAGTATGCCAATGTCCTAGTGTAATACATTCCCAGAGGCAGAAGCCTCTCGGCAGATGAGGAAGATTGCAATACATAAATGAGCCTACTGGTTAGTCTTGTAAAATCTTACCAATATTACATTGTTTACACAACAAATAAAGCAGAGGAAGAGGTCTCTTTCTTTCCACACATTGCAGTTCCTACCTTTATGCTTTTGTCTCAAATGTTTTATTTCCCCCTGGTTGACACCAGCTCTGTGTGCAGAATATATAAAGAATGCATAATTTAGATTAAGGTCTCATAGCAAAATTTCCACTGTGGAGCTGGTTTGCTTGCAATACTTCATTATTGCAATGATGTGGCCTGTGTGAATTCTGGATATTGCTGGGAAGTTGCTACAGCAAAACTCTTTCTTTGTGAATAATTTTGTGTATAAATGTAATCCAGTAACTGCTGATTGATCACTAATATGTCTTTTCCAAAATAAGTCTGACACAGATTGAGCCCTGGGCAACCAAACTGTTTTTGAAAACAGCTACCTAGACTTTTAAAAGTAAGCTGTACATAGCATGCACTAGAGTCCTCCTCAACTTTAAGAAGATATTACTAGAAACAAGTTTTTTAACATGGAAAAAAACATGCAGTGGTAGAAAGAATTTAAACGAGAGTAAACTACAGGAGAAGCCTACAAACCTTCAAAATGCAAGAAGGTCAATCCTAAAATGCTGTAGTCAAGGTCATACAGAAGTGGTGCAAATAGGCAGAAAACAGCCTTGTGGGTGGATGTAAACTCGCAACTATTTACTGATCATCAGATATGAAATCCACACCTGCCCCCCATCACATTGGCTCCAGTGTGATTTTATCACCTGCATGTTAGGTAGTTGCATTCATGCAGTTTAAAGTATGACTGCAAACTGCTCAGAGAGACAAAAAGAAAAAGTTGTATGTACCTCTAAGTATCATTGCATAGCATTTTAGGACAAACTTTCTCACATGTCTGGATTTGGCTTTACTGGTAAGGAGCACAGAATCATTGTTTGGGTAACTCAAATAACCAGTCAAATTACATCAAAAGTAAAAATTGGTGTCTAATGCATATTTTAAATTTTGCCTTTTTTTAAGTACAGTGGTGAGAAGGTGTATGATTTTTTTTCTTGCTATGTTAGAAAATTATAGGTGCCATGTATTTCATATAGTCCAGTGCACACCCCTCAGCCTTTCATAGTAAGTCAAATAGTTACATTACTACTCTGCTGACAATATATCTCAGTGGGTGGCTCATGGAGGAAGATAGAACTTTATTTCTGGCACAATTACAAAGGGAAAAATTGTCAAGTATAGACAAGGTCTTAGCATTACTATTCTTTATCCTGCACAAGAGCCCTCTTCACCTCTCAAATGCCTTTTCTTTCTTCAGACAGGCATTGCACAGTATGATACCCAGGCTTCTGCTAAAAAAACATGCCCGCTGCCATGAATCTCCCTGCCAAGAAGCAGCAAAGTCCAACCATGCCATAAGGGAAAGGCAGTGGGAAACTAAGGGTGGTGAAGCAGCTGGTTGACAGAAGGACCATGACAGCAAGGGTCAAGTCCCACAATATGTGGGGGAGTTGCCCAGAGAAGATGTGGTGACAGTACTCAGCTAGGCTGAGAGTTCAGATCATGGGACAAGATCATAGGGACAAAGCAGAATGATCAAGCCACAGGAGTCAAGCCAACATGACAAGATCAGAGTCTGGATGAACAGCATCCACAGATGGTGATGGTCATGACTGTGGCACAATTGCAAGGTAGCTCAAGTGGGGACAGGGGCAAGAAACTCAGCTTGAAAGCAACTCTGAAGGAAAGGAATGGGGACCTTTAGACAGGGCATCTTCCATCTCTTTTTCCCAAGAGGTCTTCTCAATGAGCCAGCCTGCATACAGAGAGTTCACCAGGCTCTTGACACCATCCCACCCAGACAAACTCCCAGCAGGGGAGGGGGAATGTGCTGATACCCTCTGGACTTCCAAAATAAGCACTCAGTGTGGGTTCTCCTTCTAAATAGTGATGATCTCTTGAAAGAAATGAAAACAGAGTTACTTTTAGAGTAAATCTTACTGTTTGCTCTATGGTCAAAAAAGACATGTGGCTGTAAGAAAACTTGTCAACCACGCTATCTGAGGATACTGAATCTCAGAAAAATGGAAAAATAAACTGCCATCTGGTTGTGTTTAAAAATGGATAGAGGCTGTTGTATTTTAGGTGACATGCATCCTATTTCTCAGTGACAGATGGAAAAAGAATATATACTCACACAATCTAACCAGAAAAGTCTTTATTCTTAGTATCGAATTCAGACTCCTTGTCAATGAAAAACATTGAATCAGAATGGGAGATTATAATTAGGTAACTAGTTGGCTGAGTAGAGTGAACTACCAAATTAATTTAGATGGAAAAATCAGTGAATCAGTGAGAGACTCAGATAAGAGCCTTGTTACAAAGTTCTTTATAAACCCCCCATGAATCCATAAAACAGGCATTCCTCCAAGCTTACAGAGACAACCTTTGTTATTTAAATCATATAATACTGATTTTGCTAACTCTTGTGCAACTACTCCAAGCTGCAACCCCAGGGTATTATAGGCTGCTCCAGTTTCCATCTTTTTTCACTATGAATGAAGGGGAAGATATTTTTGATCTAGTCCCATGATGATAAATGGTGCAAAAAAGGGCCAGTCAGAATAAAGGATGTTCAAGAGAGAACTAGTTCTTGTGCGAACCTGGTAGATTTTGAACTAGAGCTGATAAAGGACTTAATCACCTGAAACTTGAATCCCACAATGGACAAATGCTTAGACATCTGACCCCAGAATTCAAGCTATACCCCTGTGCCTTGAATTATATGCATAATGTATGAGGAGAATTGGCTAGCTCAGAGTAAACTCCAGCCAAACAATGAACTATAAAGTGACTCCTGTGGTCCTGGTGTCAAGTAAGTTGTGTTCCCATTAGATTCAGAACCTGCAAGGAGTTCGCATATATTATGTGAACCATTTTGCTATAATGCTGTTGTGTGGGTGAAGATTCCACTCACGTTTTTCAACTTAGTAGATGCCTTTAGCTTCTGCAACACAGTTACAGCTGAAGTGGGGTGGCAAAGAACACAATTGTAACACATGCTTACGTGTGAATTGCAGATACAGCCTTTAGGAAACAGAATAGAACTATTGTTCTGCAAATGCATTTTTTTCAGAAGAAAGTACAGAAGAGTAGGGTTTCTGGGATTCACATTTGGTAGTGGGTTTAGTATCTCAATATTTATTTTGGAAAAGGTTTGCACAGAAAAGATTCAGTTTTTCCTAGAACAGCCAGACAATATTCTGCTTCAGCCTTCATGGATCCTCTGTTATCAATCTCCCAATCCAGAGTTTAGTTTGGGACTTGCACTGCATCCAGAGAAGAGCAACAAAGGTGACAAAGAAGCTAGAATACAAGTCCTGTGATAAACAGCTGAGGGAACTGCAGTGTCTGTCCTCGAGTAAAAAGCAATAGGAAAAGATGAAATGGCTTCTAGTAGAGCCAAGGGGGGGTTAGAATGGATTTTAGGGAAAATTTCTTGGGAAAAGGGTCATCAAGCATTGGAACGGTCTGCCCAGAGAAGTGGTGGAACCACCAACCCTGTGAGTGTTCAAAAAATACGTGAATGTGGCAGTTAGGGACAGTTGGCAGTTTTAGCTTTATGATTTGACTTGATATATTAAGGGGTTTTCCAATCTAAATCATTCTATGATATGGTCATTAAACAAGTGGTTTAACTCTGTGTGCCTACAACAAATGACTTAGTTATTCACCTTTTTGAATTATGCTTTCCTTACTTCCTTAATTCATACCTCATGGAATTAATCTGGTTTCGTGTATGAGGGTCTTTACAGGCTTTTCAATGTCCCACATTCATAAAAGGCACGTTTTGTATGTACAGCCCCCATCAAATTCACAGGGAGTAGAAGGCCTGTTAAGAAGTGTATTCTGGAAGAAAGGCAACATATTAACATATATTTAATATTGAAGCCTCTGAGTAGCAAGCCCTTAGCTGTTGTCTTCCCTCTCGAGTTAGCTTGTTCCTAGAGGACTGGAGTAAGTTAGTGACATATAAATTAAAAAAAAAAATTATCTTTTGCAAAAATCAGTAAGTAGGTAGATCATAAATAGACATTTCTTAATTTTATCAGATTGAATTAGAATTATATAAACTATAGGATCACTTCTGCTGATGGAAGACATTTTAAATAACATTTCTCTAGGCTTTATTTGGAAACTGGATGGTCAGATGATAATTACCCTATTTGCATTTCTAAATTACTGCCAGCAGACTCTTAGCTATAGCAATCTACCAGAGACCAACACCTCTTGGGTTCAAGAGGCAATTAACCTACCAAAATCTAAAAAAAATGGAAGTATGAACAGTTTTTCAGTGTCTTGCATTAATTGTTCGAAAGGTTTTACTTACTTTCTTGATATTGTCTGATCTGTAAACTGGGATGATCATTTGAAATGATGAATGAAAATAAATGTAATGAAAATAAATACTATATACATCAAAAGGATGAAAAAATCCCCTAGCTGCCTCAATTTTAGTGATTGATTTCCAATAATGAACCTGAGCAGGTTCAAGGCAAAGGATCTCACTGAGTAAGTTGAAGATATGAGCTGCAGACTGAGTGGCTCTGGCTTTACTGCAGGGTTGCAAAAATTCTACATAGCTTACTTGACTATTTACAGGGTTCTGCCTTTCCACACTGTTCAGGTATATTAAAAAAAGAAAGATATTTGAGGAAAGTTGTGTCCATGTGTTTGGAGGGAAATCAACAAATGAAAAGCTGAAGAGCAAAAACAAAATCATCTCAAGCAGAAGCAATAGCCAAGAACAGGCTGAGTGCTGAAAGAAATGCTTTACAGACAAAGTCAAAATAAAAATTTGAAGTACAGAAAGCTATTGCACTAAAACTGTTCCTAGTATCCTCTCCCTTTCCTTTCAGTTTGCATTCTTCCTATTAGATTAATGAAGATTAATGACCACCTGAGTTTCCAGGCCAAGTGAACCAACAGCCAGATGCTGTTGCCATGTCCATGTACAAACCCTAGCTGGAAAGCACCACTCAAGACCACAGAGTATGCTTTTGCAGCCTCATTTTCTCAGTGGTCTACTCACATCTACAGACAGCATGGAATGTACTAGGCCATGATGCCTATGCTACCAACCCAGCCAACATCCCATACCTTTACTGGGCCCATCTTCAGGCACTTGTTTGCACATGAGTACTGGTTTGGGCTGGCACAGGGTTAATTTTCTTCATAGCACTTCATATGGTGTAGTGTTTTGGATTTGTGACCAAAAAAGTGTTGGTAATTCAGGCGTATTTTTGCTATTGCTGACATAATTTGCACAATGTCAAGGCTTTTTCTGTTTCCCACCTCATCCCCTTAGGGAGGGGGATGGGAGTGGACAAGGAGTTATGACAGGACACAGCTGGAACAGCTGATCCAGCTGACCGAAGGGATATCACAGACCATATGATGTTGGGCTCAATTATGAAAGCTGAGGGAAAAAGTGGGAAGAAGGAATATTTGGAGTTATGGCATTCATCTTTGCAAGTAACCCTTAGCGTTATGGAGCCTGGCTTTCCTGGAGATGGCTGAACACCTGCCTGACCATGAGAAGTGCTGAATGAATTCTTTATTTTGCTTTGCTTATGTGCAGCTTTTGCTTTACCTATTAGAGTGTTTTTATCTCAATCTACAAGTCTTCCCATTTTCCCCCCTTCCCACAGCCAGGAGGTGGATGATGGGAGGGCGGTGAGTGAACAGCTGCATGTAGTTGAGCTATCTCCAATGGTTAATCCACAACACCACACCAGCTCTGCACGCCTCTTCAAAGAGAGTCTTCATTTTTATTTTGCCTAGCTTTATGTAGGGAAGATGAAAATTTTAGTCAAGTGTTCATATCTCTGGACCATTGCCATTGCCTACTGTTTGACTGTGGTGTCCCCAGGACTAGCACTTGGCCACTCTTCAGTGAGCATTTGAAACCAAAGGAATCATCAAGACTGACAGTGGGGCATACTAGATGACACATGAAGGCTGGGGAGCACAAGTTTTTTGAGCTGTTGTAACAGCTGTTGGACTCTAATGATGCTTTGATGCGTGGTCTGAGATGAAAACAGTGAGCAACAACAGGAATTTTGTACTAGGTACTCCAGCTCCTAGTGAGGACAATAGTCCTACAGACAGCATCTTACCTAATTGCAGGGTGCAATATAGACAGCAACTACAGCTAAAAAGAGAGGTTTCTTTGCTCTTGGTGATAAACTGTAACTATTTCCCAAAGCGCATGACTACATTGAAGGGCATCAGAGGTCCTTAACAGCTGGGGTTTCAATAAATTTTTGGTTCAGGCATAGCTATTTCATTCAGCAACCACACAGAGTGCCTCAGCCCATAAATATATAAGCAAACCCTTCGCTAAAGCCAGACAAATGTGGCACCTCTAACAGTATTCCAGACTTTATAGTCTCACAAGATCGATTAATTTAGGTGTTGTAAACCATAAGTCTACCCAGCTATAAACATTGATATAAATTATAAAAGTAGTTAGGAATATCACAATGGAATTTCTGGAGAAGAGCACACTAATTTCTAGACAAAGCTTCTTGATGTGGTATTTCAGTATGGTCGTTTTCTTTAAAAAATGAAAATGGATAACAAGGCCTACAAATACATTTTCTTTTGCACTGTCTGCTGACATGTGAAAATCATACAGAAGACAAGTGAATTGCCTGACAGATGAAACACAAAACTGGTTTTACTTGCACTTGCTCTCCTGTTGGCTGGATTTAGCAAATGGAGGCTGCATGAGATGAATAAGTAATTGGAGTCTCTACAGCCAAGTTCACTTTGGGTGAGAGTGGTGGGCTGAGCCAAGGCACACAAGTCCTATTCATGTGGGTGTCACTCTTCATTCTACTCTCCTTATACAAACAAACTCTTCTCTTTGTAAAGCCACTGAGTCCTGGGTGTGGGGAAGAAAAAAAGGATCAGAAATTTACTTTAGATTGTCATCATCTGGCATTGTTCTCAAAACTATTGTTTGAAACTGGGTAATTAGCCCTTTTATTTCAAGATATTTGGGCACAGTTTCAACAGACTACTTTCTTTTCCTTGCCCTCTTTCCATAGTACTTTCCATCTTCTGTAGATTTCTCTTCTTCTGAGGGCTCATTCCTTTCTCCCAGGAAGAAGTCATTGTGGACTTTGCTCTTAAGTTTTGCTATAAGGATTAGTAGCTCCAGGAAGAGGAAAACTAATTAACCCTGGTCTCCAAAGTATTTGCATTTTTGTGGTTGGATTCTTTCATATCTAACAAATTGTGAGATCTGATTGAAACTCCCATGGTCAAAATGTTCATATGTGTCCTTCTCCTGCATAGAGTATTTTGCTGCTTAACAAGACTTAAGAATAACATATATACCTATATATACCCCATAACATATATACTCCATATATTCCCATCTACCTACCACAAATAAATGTATGGTGAAATTAACATCTTTAAGAGCTATGGAATTTCAGATGACACAAGCTGGTGATCAAAAAATTACTGAGGGACCAGAGTGCCAGGAGAGCAGGGCAGGGAGGGAGACATAGAGACATAGGAATGTATACGTACATTTATACATTTATACAGGCATGTACCTAGGCTAAAAAAAATTACACCCATCACCAGCACAGAAAATAGGGCAAAATGTACATTAACAGCTCATCTTACTGATATTGCCTGATTCTTTTCAGGGTACTAGATTAAGTTATCTTGGAGTAATTTTCCAATATAATTTATGGAGGTACATTGGTACTATCTGGAAGTGCACCTATCTAGTACTATCCAGTCCAACCAGGTATATACAAAATGCTTTTGTATATACAGTAGTCAAGTTCCTGAGCCATGTATTTGCTGGAATTACCAATTACTTGATTCAACATAATGTTTTTCCTTTCAACATGCACTTGAGATCCTATTCCTACCTAGTCAGCCTATTATGTGTGCATAGAAAAAAGGTTTTCAAACCTTTTTGATCTACAGCCTCCCCCAGACTTCAGATGTAAATCTGACAATAGAATTTTTTGGTTTTTTTGCAGAATGCTTCAATATAGTCCACACACTGAAAGTTTGAGACCTAGGAATATTTCCCAAATGTACTTCAGGTGTATGTCCCAGCTTTCCCTTCACTGCATTCCTTCCTCAATTCATGATCACCTCACAGTATGGTTTCCATAGCTAAAAGTAGAAGGCTGAATAAACCAGTAAGGTCATATGCTTAGTCCAGGCTTGGTTTAATTTATCAACTTAGTTTAAGTGCCCAGTGTGGAGCCTATGATAAATATAAACCTGTTTATCTATAAACCCTTCCCATGGAAGCCCTGGCATAACATGGAAAGATACATTTCTGATAATTATTTTTGATTTAATAATGCAAGTGCTGTATACATCAGACCTGGTCTTCTGCTGGTTGCTTTTAGTAAGCACTGCAGTAATAAATCTTCAGTGCCAATGAGAGGCACAAGATGTGCACATAAGAACTGTCACTTTTTCTATGAATAAGTTTCATACTCAAAAGTTCACAATGCTTCTAGATGATCTGGAAATCTATGGGATATTGCTTTCACTAGCAGCGAATTTATTCTCTGTATAACAAGAAAATTCAAAGATTTTTAGGTAGGTTTGGTTGGTTGTTGGGCTGAAAAACGAATTCCCAAATTTCATTTAACTGGCATTCACCAGGGGAATTTACTGTTTATGTAAGACCATAATTTAACTTTGGAAAGCAGCAATGAAAATTTATTTGGTTAAATCTCATTAGCTACTGGAAAACCTATTTGGAAATTCCTAATCCTCCTCACTTCAAAACAGAAATTTGATACTGTAAATTACCTTGACCATAGGCTATAATTCTAAAGCCTGTAATTGCAAACAAGAGTAAGTTTACACATAGGGCTGTTCATTACTGTCCTTCCTCACAGGAATATTTCTACTGAGATAACTAAAGCTAATTTATACAAAGGTAGGCACTTGCCTGGTATTGTATCTATTCAGCTGTATCCTGGAAAAGAACAAAAGCCCACATCTAAGTAAAATATGTGGATCTGTGCTTTTGTTTGCTTTGTAAACACCAAATCACGAAACATTTGAGGTTGACAGACAGTTGTGGAGGTAATTTAGTCCAATTCTCCTGTTCCAGCGAGGCTACCCCATAGCCAGTTGCCTAGGTTCCTGTTCAGATGGCTTTTGAGTATCCCCAGGAACAGATATTTCACAGCCTCCTTGGGTAATCTGTGCCAGTGCTCAGCCACCCTCAGTACAAATGTGTTTAGTGATTTCATAGGCAATTAAAGTGTTTCACTTTGTGCCCACTGTCTTTGGTCTTGGTCAAAGCACTGAAAGGAGCCTGGCTCCATCCTCCTTATACTCTCCCTTCAGTTATTTGTATACATGGATGAGATCCCTCCAGAGCCTTCTCTTCTCCAGGCTGAAAAGTCTTAGGTCTTTGAGCTTTTCCTAATAAGAGAGATGCTCCAGGCTGTTATTCACCTTAGGAGCCATTTACTGTGCTCTCTCCAGTATACCCATGCATCTCTTGTACTGGGAAGCCCAGAACTGGACCCAACACTCCAGGTGCGGCCTCGCCAGTACTGAGTAGAGGGGAAAGCTCCCTTCATCTGCTGGCAGGACACCTTCCAATGCAGCCCAAGATACTATTACCCTTCTTCCCATTTGGGCACATGGCTAGTTCATGTTTAACTTGGTGTCTACCAGGACCTCCAGCTGTTTGTCTCCCAGCCCATACTGCTGCCTGGGCCTGTTCCTCCCAAAGTGGAAGGAGAAGCACTTAGAGCTTCTCCTTGTTGAATTTTGAGAGGTTCCTGTAAGCCCATTTCTCCAGCCAAGGTTTGTCTGGATGTCAGCACAGCCCTCTGGCATATCAGCCTCTTTGCCCAGTTTGGTGTCACCTGCAAATATGCTGATGGTACACTTTGTCCCATCACTCAGATGATACATGATGTTCTTCTCTTTGCAGCTGTCCTAGATCCTTCTTCATAAGCCCATGGATTGTCATAGCTAAAGACTACATAAACTTAATAATGCTTCTGTGCTACATTTCCAGAAACCTATTTGTATACATATCCTCTCTGTCATCCATCTAACTTCTCTGACACTACAGCTAGAGAAATTTGTGAAAGAGTAATAACATCAAGCAGCAGTAGGAATGTTTGCACTCCAAATGCAATTCAACTGCACTGTGATACAGACACTTCTCATTAATATCTTTCTATAAATTCAACTGTATAAGTTCTTGAACACCGTTAATAACCTTGTTTACTTTCTGCTTTATTGACGGCCTGAGAGAAGTTGAACGGCACTAATACTTTCCTCGCCTCAGAGGAGAAAACACCAATAGATATATCTAGACTGCAAAGTAGATGTACTCTCTAGCATGTTGCAATCCTGCTCCTTCAGTTACTTAGCATCAGCTCCTTATCCCCAATTAAGATGATAATCCTCACATTGCTGTTAACCCAGACGCACTATCACTAAAGTGGCTTGTAAGTCATCTGCCTGAGATTTGCATGAGGAGAGGCTTTTATGAAGCACACTCCTAACATGGGTAAAGTCCCATCCAGCTAGTATTACTGCAAGTAAAGATGCAGAAAGAAAAAGGGATCCCTCTTCCTGGTGCTACAGTGGCCAGCACAGACTTCCAGCAGAAACCACAAGTGGCTTTTCTTGAAAAGAAGCAGTGCTCAGCCACTACATCACTTGCATATTACATGCATTACATTCATATACATCCCTAGCCCACTCCAGAGCAGGTTTATTTTTGTTCACTTTCTGGGCCAGTGATGTAAAGGTAAACAGGGGCATACAGATTTGACTGCTGTATACCGTCAGAGGAAGGCATAGGCCTCTTCAGTACTAATTCCTTCCTGATACGGATTGAATACAGCCCAAAATGGATGCCTTCAAAGTCATTACTTCCAAAGTGCTCTAGGGTAGAGCAATACAAATTAAAAAATTCCAAAGGGCTTGGGAAATCATGAAATGTAAAACAGCAGTGAATGAGTAACTTGCTGACCCAGCCTAATAAACTAGCTTCTCTAATGGATGATAAAAGAACCTTGAGGAACAGTGGTTTTAACTGCTCACAAGTTTTTATGATCACTAATTTAGCCACCAGCTCTGCTATTTCATTCTGACCCAATTACCAATGAATCTTGCATGTGGCCTTCTGCACTTTCAGAATAGATAAGGCACCTTAAAATCTTTTTCCAACTTTGAAAATATACACGGCTGCTTTCAGTTAACTCAGGGGAAAAATGCATCATGAAGAACAAGTACTTTAGGTAAGTAATGCTGCCAGTCAATTTAGGAATGTTGTTTAATTTTATTTTTTTTAATTGAGTCAGTATATCAATTTGAAGCCTGGAGCCTGAAGCAACTTTTTTGAGTACGCTTGTGTCTTGGGTTTCTATGTGTTTGATGTTAAAAACCAGACCCCAGTATTTCATTTTACAGGATGAAATACCCACATGAACAAAACTGCTTCATAAAATAGACAGACCTCACTGTAGCCTGAAATACAATTTTTTCCTTAAATGTTATAATTTATTCTTTGCAAATAACTGTCTAAATCATTAAATGATTCACCTAATTTCTGTAAATCCATATTTAAGTAGTCATTTTCATGTGCTTTGACACTTACTTGTTTGCCTGCATTCACTGGATGATCTGTCTCTTAATTTGTATATTTTCAATGGCTGGGATTGTCTCAATTCTGAGACAATTAGAACTGTTATGATCCATTTGTATTTGAAACTGTTTATTATCATCCAAATAATAAATAATAATAACTGTCTGAAGCACTTAGTAGTTTTCTTTTCCTCCAGAGACGTTAATATTAAAAGAACAGGCTCTCTTCCCAGAACTGTATGCTCTTTTTTCATTAGCCTTTATAAAAACCACAAACCCTCAAAATTCTAACTTTTCCTGAAAAGAAACACTGTTAGTTTTAACTCATTTTTGTCTGAGTTCTCCTCCCCACTATGATCTGATGTTAAAAATAGAACTAAACAAAACAATCACGTTCCAATCTTTTTTTTTTCTTCTTTTAAATCATGTTTTACAGTATGTGTATACCATTAGTTTTTCAAGATTATCTTGGGCTTTGTATGTTTGAGTTGGTGCGCATGTGCAGTACAACAGTGTAACTCCACAGAATGATCTATTTTTAGAGGAGGATAAGGATACTAGAACAAATCCTCCCAGGTAAGCATCATTAGCTCTAGGATGCAGCTGAATGATGAGGAAGCATACAAGTAGCTGAGCAACTGTGTTACTTTCTTGGCTACATTGAGCTTTCTGGTTTAGAGACCAAAGTTATAAGATGTGAAAGTAGGGTGCTGGTGACGGCTTGATTTTATTCTTGCATTTTCTTCAGAGCTTTGTAACTTGTTTTGTTATCTTGTACATAGCAATTCTCTCCACTTGGGTCTCAGTGTCCAGGATCCACTTATGTCTCCCACATCATATGGTGGAATATCGTCTCTTGCAGAAACATGAATGGGACAAAAAGCCAAGATTTTCCTGGTTTTCCACATGGCAGAAGAGTGTCCCACATGTGGCACCACGTGGAAATTCTGCAAATTGTAGCAGTTGGTTTGGTGGGTGGTTTTTTTGCCTGATTCTGAACAACAGCTCCGTAATTTCATAGTTTTGATCTGGTATCAAGGAAAGTACATTGCAAGGGTGCTGTGAATACTAAACTCACACTGGTTGTTCAGGTAGATACACTCTCACATTCATATTTTTAATCATTATCAAAAGTTATTTAAAAATACCATAATTTAAAACCCCCCACTGTGTTACAGGCTGTGATTTAGTGAACAAAAACAATCAAAATACTCTCATAAAGCACTTTGAGAACTAAGGTTGAAAACTGCAGTGTGGGAGGCAGGGTGCAAACCATCTCAGTGAAGATTGCCATTAGCTGATGTCATGCAATCAGCCTGACCAAGATAATGACCCGAAGGCAAATGGATGCCTGCTACCCGATTTATAGCACACAAAGACTCAGCACTCAAAACTGCATCATCTCTGTCTTGGCATATTTAACAGCCACTACATACCAGAATCTCTGCTATTGGTGCCAGTCCTTGGCACAAGGTTGTGAATGTGACCAGCTGTATCCTGAAATACGTGTCCCTGCCGTTGCCATCATGGGTCTGGAGAAATTTATAATACTTACAAAGTACATGTGTATAGTCACAGTTGACATAGGACAGACTTACAGTCATGCCCCTGTAGTTAAGTTAGACACGTTCTGTCTCATTTGCAGAGTGACATAGACACAGCTGGCCCTGCTGTCACACATGACAAACAGCTGGCCCTGCAGAGAGCATGGCCAGCCTGCCTCCTGTGGAGTTTAAGTCTCCTCCACCACAAAGTTCCATAATGCATCCTGCTCCTTTGATCTCTCTTTTTCCCATCCTCACAGATGGCAGCCTGTCTGAACATGTTTCTGCAGCAAAACTGGCATGAGGACTGAGCGAGGTGCCAAGCAAGGTCCATTACACAGGCAGCGTGATTGAGTCACAGACTGAGCAGCCCAGCTTAGGGCAGGGCAACTGTTAAAAGTGTCTCGGGCACCCCTAAAGGCTTGTGGATTTTGTATTGTGCATACGAATATATCCTGTAATATTCTCTAGCTCTCATGCAGCACTATACTGCTAGTATAAAACTCTGCTACTTTTTGAGAGATTACTACATAAGATGAATTCCGAGCTAGATCGTGTTTTAAATGACAATCTGTTATTCCCTTTACTTCATGTACCTAGAAGCAGTGGAATGAGCTTGCAAGTTAGGTACAGCAAACACAAAGGAAACAAACTCAAGAGGAAAGGAGTGGCCTTATAATCAGAGCCCAGTTTTAAGAAATCTCAATTCTCAAGGCTTCCTGAAAAAGTGCCTTTTTTTCCGTGGGTCTCACTGAGGGGCATATTCCTAATCACTCTGCACAGCACCTTACTGCACTTACCCTTCTGACACTCACATATTTGTTTCACTGACTTCACTCCTAGTAATAAGGAGTTAACTCTTTTTAACTGTATGAGCTTCTGTTTGACTGAGGTCATAGTTTCTTGGTGTAAACAAGCTGCATTTCTATACTGAAAAGAATTTAATTCAAGAGCAGTTGCTCTCGAAGCCTTCTTCTGTGGGAGGCAAGTGTGACAAAGAATATCCCTTACAAGCTGTGTGGAGGCCACGGTACTTAAGGGTAAGGTCAGGTTGTAGAGAGAGATTTCAGATTAAGTGTATCTACTGGCAGGAGAACATGTTTTGACACATGAGGAAGGCACCTACCCTTCCAGGCAAATATCAATCTGCAGTTTGCAACAGGCCATGAGGACTTCAGATAGAAGCTGCAGTAAGAATGTAAGCTGTTTTAAACCAACTGCATTCTTGTTATCCTGAACAGAGGCTAAGTCATAAACTAGTACTTGGTAGGGGTGTGGGGGAGAAGGGGGAAATCCTCACATTTTTCATTTACAGAGTCACAGAAAGGGGCAAGATTGGACGGCACCAGAGCAGGTCAACTGGTCCAACTTCTGTGCCCAAACAGTCATCCTACTGCACCCCGAGGGGAGACCTTGTCACAGTTTACAACTTCTTACACGGTGGAGAGGCACACGCTGACCTTTCTCTGGCAGCCAACAAGAGCGCCTGAGGGAATGGCCTGAAGTTCTGTCAGGGGAGGTTTAGGCTGGATGTCACAAAAAGGTTTTTCCTTTTTTACCCAGAGGGTGGTCAGGCACTGGGACAGGCTCCCCAGGGAAGTGGTCACAGCCTGACAGAAGCATTTGGACACTTCTCTCAGGCACACGATGTAATTCTTGGGGCTGTCCTTTGCGGGGTCAAGAGTTGATTACCTTTGTGGGTCCTTTCCAACTTAAGAATATTCTATGATTCTGCAAAATTGCATCCAGGTGGTTCTCTCTACTATGCAGACACCTGTGCAGATATGGAAAGCACATTGGGGACTAGGCAAATGGTGCTTTCAAAGGACCAGGCACCAAAGGTGCCAACGCGACTACGTGTCGTCTATCTGTGTGCCCACGTCGGCCTGTTCATGCCAGCAGGTCACCACCCAAGGACAACCACAGTGGGAGGCGACACTTGACCATGCCCGCCGGACCCTGAAGCACCCCGAAAGAGCAGACGAGGGCCAGAGGAGGCCGCGGGTGCGCCGTTTCCCGGGACACGCCGGGCTGGAAGCAGCACCCGCCGGGAACACGCGGCCAGGAGCGCACCTCCCGCTCTGAGGGAACAGCGGGCCCTGCGCATGCGCCGCCACCGCTC
>VWZU01012358.1:280095-348155 GCA_013397095.1 Sterrhoptilus dennistouni
GTTTCCGCAGCCGCTCTTTGCCTCAGACCGCGCTTTGTCCGCCCCCATCGCCACCTGGTAGCGGTGAGCAGCCCTCGGGGAAGTTTTTCCAGGGTAGGCCTCGTGTCTGGTTTTTGTAAAATCCTCCCAAGTCCTTTTGGGGCTAAATAAATGTTTGTTTATTAACTCAGCGCGTAGCTGGAGTCTTAGGAGCCGGGAGAGAGGCACAGAGGTACTTGAGAAAACCTTAGAATAGCTGGTGACGGGGATGTTTATGACTTCACTTACGAGGAGTGCGTCAGATAGATTTAAGATGGATTTAAAGCGTCGTCCTGTCAGCTCTCTTCCCTTATTTGTTTTTTTCTTCTGCAATTCTAATTTATTTTATTTTAGCCTGCTTTGTTTTCAGGTTCAGGTAGATTCTGTGTGGACAGCACGATGTCAGTTTAGGTGGGGAGCAAACCATTCTCCTGATGCTTGGAGGCACATACACATAGGTGAGCTAGCTTTGGGGGAGAGTGTGTGCATCACATTTCACATCCTCCCTTTGGATTTGGGAAGGTGAAGTACAACACAAGTAATTTTGTCAGAGGGGTGGTGTTTCCTACTACAGAAACACAGCAAATGCCCTCATTACCACATGTTATTGTCTATACTCGACCTCACTATTTAGATATTTCTGTTGCCTTTGAAGTTGTGTTTCAGCTCTGACTTTCAGGACTGTTTGTCCAAGTGACTTCAGCTCCCTTGCATCTTTGATGCCTTAAGTTTAACTTCCATATTTCCCAGATTCGGCATTAATATATACGGCATTATATATATACATTATATATAACTTATATAACTCTGAACTTCATATAAAGTTTTAGGAAGTTCTCTTCACAGTTTAGTTAGACAAAATACCTTTTCCAGCCTGAGAACTGTTGCAGCTTCAGGCCCAAAATGTATAAACAGCAAATAGAGGAGAGCAATCTGGGAAGATGGGATTTCATAACCTGAAGCCGTAATTGGGCAATTAACCCCAATATGTGAATAGACCAAAACTTATAAAAGAGTGAAAACCTGTGACGAGTCGTCCATCTTGTGTAGCCTCGGCTGAGCTCTTGTACTGCCCAAGGTGTATCCTTTGAAGGTCTCTTTAATAAATACCTACTTTATTCATTTAATACTGTTTAGCCTCTGTTCTACGTAGCCTCTCAAGGCGTCATCCTGACAGCTTAATGCCAGTTCTTACTTTGAAAGGCTTACATGTTTTGCTAAAAATGGTAGTTTTCAAAACAAAAGTTAATAGGCTTCTGTGAAAACTGAATTTGAGTGGCAGTTGACATGGACATTGGGACCTAGCTATTGATTATATTCTGTGGACAGTAGTTTGTGTTTGCTTTCTAACTTTGTGAGTAAAAGTTAGCCTTAAGAAGAAGCCTTCTGACTGCTTGGTGTTTTTTGGGATTCAGAAAGAAAGTAGAGGAGGAGAGGGACTGCAGGTCAGTATGGCAGAAAAGTGGCTTGAAAAGGGAATAAGTTGGTGTCTGATGGGAACATGTTTTTTGCATATCTAACATGCTGTGCTTTCCCATCTTTTGACTACAGATCAAAAGTAGTGGAATCCTTAGGTGTCAGCTATGTAGTGTGATGTGGTAGCAGATGCCACTGGTCTATCAGACTAGAGAGAATATTTTTTGTTTGCTTTTCTCAGAAGTGATTATGTATGATCCCATTCACCTACCCTGAAAAGGTACTCCCCACAATGTTACTGAATCATCACTACACTCTGCTTGCAGTTGGATAATGCCTGACTGAAATAGCAGAGAATCTGAGAAGAGTGAGCTGCTGGTGTAGGTGTATGTGCTGGCACTTCTTACATTCCTTTTTTCTGAAGTGCTCCCCAAATGACTAAGTGTTTTTAGGCTGTGCGCCTCCTTTCCATGAATTTCCATTCAGTATTAGGGCATGGGCATTCAGACTTGGAGCACATTCTACAGGGGATGGAATAGTTGGCAAGTACAGTACTTTTTTGTGAACTGGATGATACACTTTTTTAGTAGTGCCGTTTTGTCAGCCTGTGTGAAACCCTGAGCGAATGTTTTCGGAGTATCATTTAGAAAAAATGTCTTATTTCATAGAAATACTTTGCTTTTGAATGGAAATTTGTTACAAAGGTGCCTGAAGAACTTCTCTGTGTGAGTTTAACTAGAGAAAGTACTTTTTGCTTACAGCTGAAAGGCTGTGAGTTATTTCACTCTCAAGAGTCATCGAGTGGCTCTCTTGGTAGTTTCACACAAGGTGGTGGATGGCTGGGCTGTCTTGGGTATTTCTGCTCCACATCCATACAGTGGCTGAAATTTCTTTGTTGTGCACCAGATGAAGGAACTGGTCTGGACTGAGATCATTCTTTTGTGTTACAGCTGTTTGACAGCATGGCTATTTGACAGCTGTTTTGGCCCAGCTTGAGGAGGCGGCGCACAGTGGTAAAGTGGGATAAAAGCTGGCAGTGCTGCTGGCAGTGCTGCTGTCACATGCTCTGCAGTTAGGAGACTCTCTCCCAAGGAGTCCTGTTTACTTCGGTTGAAGTACCACCATGATATGACACTGTTAGGGTCATATTAAAAGTCCCTAGAACTCCTTTATGGACTTCACTCAGTTCCCTAGTAGCACTAACAGCCAGAAAGGTCCTTGATTTGGATTTGAATTAAGGTGGTATTTGATGCCTCATTTCTCTAAATCTGATTTATATTAATTTTAAAAAATAATTCACTTGAGACATGGTGCAATGCGTGATTTGTATGTATAAAAATAGAAGTCAAAAGGAGCATATCTGTGCAGCAGGCAATTAAAAGCTGTTGTAACTTAAGCAACTGTTTCCTGGGAAGAGAGTAAAATTTTATACTTACTTTTGCCTTTTCTGTAGGCCCTGAGTGAAAATGGTGATGTTGTTCCCCATTGCCCAGGTGATGAATTTGGAGATACTGCACTAGCAAGCTGTCTGAATCACTCTGTAATATGTCAGACTGCTACTCAATTTTTTTTAAAAATACTATTCATAATTAGCTTAGTTGACTCACTCAGTGCTGTCTTCTTTTAGTGGGAGCTTTGCTGATTTAAAAGGGCAGTGCAAATTCAACCTCTGGGGGAAGTCTTCTGCTCCAACTTTCCGCTGATTTAACCCCTAGCAAAATAGTGCAGGAGTGCTAATGCTAACCAGAGTGGGGTGGAGGGGTGTGTGAAGGTGGACCAAAACAAATTCTTTCGGTCATGAGCTCCACTTATATCATCTTGAAGCTGTTGTAAAACCACAGCTTCAGAACATGAGGTTATTATAAAGAGAGGTGAAGTGTGTTTTGTTGTCTGTAATGGGAAAGGTAGACAGATCATAAAAGAGCAGTCAATTAAATCAATAATGTTAAAAAGCTTCAGTGTCACCACAATACAGATGACTTATATGCAGGCAGAGGGTGTTCTTCTGTTTTTAAAAACCCGACCCATGTGTTGGAATGTCAATACACAGACACCTTAAACTTGCTCCCTTGGACGTTTTAAATGTTTATTGAGCTTTACATGGACATGCAGCCATGCTTCAGTGGTACTGTCTTTGCAGAATCAGGACCTTATTTAAGTTGTTGGAAATACACTTAGGATCTTGTAGCCAGGATTTAAAGACCAGAGCTCATCAATCTGCATGGTTTGCTTTAGTCTTGATGCTACTGTAAATAATCTGCTGATGTCTTGACATGACAGGGCAGTTGCATGTTCATAATGAAAAATTTAAGAGCTCTATTTCTGGTAAAGTAGAACAGTTCTCCTTACTCATTTGTAGATCAAATGGTTCTCAGGAAGTATTATCACTACCCTTGTTCATTTTCCAAGGGGAAAATGCAATAGTAGGGTGCTGTCAGGAGATCCAAGCTCAAGATCTCATTTCCTTTGTAAGATAAATTATAGTACAGCTATTAGAACAACTTAAAAATGAAATGTCAAAATAATGTAAGGGAAGTACATCCTGTAGTATAGTGGCTTGACTTTTCACAGCATTGTTAGTTTGCATGGTTATTATCCTTTGTTTTATAAGATTAGCCATTTGTTTTTGTCAGATTTTTGTCAGCTGGAAGGAATGCAATATTCTCTTCTCAAAATACCGAGGTGTGAGTGAGCTTTTCAGTTTGAATCTTACCAGCCCTTTGCATGTTGCTTGTCTTGCATGTGTTCAAAATGGAGGTTAAATGGTACTTAATGTTTTGTTTTGATAAGCTTTTACTTCCACTTTTCGTGATAGAAAAGCAGTTATCAAGTTGGTCCTGCCCTATTGCTTCAGGCTGTCTCAATGTTATTCAGCATCAGAAATCTTCCTTCCCCAGCCATTTTATAAGTAGATGTCAGGGTTGATTGGCCATGGAAGAGTTAGAAAGGGTTGTGTAGGACATCAGGCTTGCTTGCTTTTTGTGTCAGCTTGCCATGGATTCTCCACCAAAAACAATCAAACCCGAAACATTTGCTGGGTGGGTTCACATTCACTGAGTTGCCTTTCATTTGTGGGTTTATGCAAATAAGTTCACTGTCCGTGCTCATCAGGCTTGCAACTAGCTGTACTGGTGTAGCTTATGAAAATTTTGTTCGTGCTTCAGTTGTTGGTCAGGAATTATGCCTTGCTAGCCATGATGTTTTAAAACAATTTTTTGCATTCTGGATAAATTAATCTTATGGTTCCTCTCTTATCTCCATTTAATATTTGTCTTTAATCTTTTACCTCCATTTAGTATTTGTCTCTTCTGCAGCAGGTGCAGGCGATAGCAGTGTCATCATTCTACTCAAGGACAAACATTCTTTGAGCTTCCACCTTCTTTACCCTCTCATTTTTGCAAAGGGGAATATTTCTCTAACATTTATGTTGCTTGTTTCTTTTTTTCTGAGGTTGATTGAAACTGGTAGTTTTCAGCATCTGATTTATGGACTGTAGAGAGGGAGAGGTGGAGGTTATTGCATCAGTTAACCTGAAAGCGTTTGTGAAAGGTAGCTGGGAAAAGTGAGTTTGCTTCAGCTACAGTGCTGACCATTGGAACATTCTGTGAGTCCACTGGAAACAATCTTAGCTATCAACAGATGGGTCAGTGGAGGAGTGAGTGGTAAAGAATGATATGCTGAAGATATGAGGCAGGAAGGAGTAGTAACAGTGAACAGAGAAGTAAAAAAAAGACTTAATAACCATCTGGGAAGCTAAGAACAAAATTCAGTCATAAAGTGATGATGCTAATTGAAATGTAAGAAAAAGTATCCTTGGCTACCTTCCCATGCAGTATGAAGCTCCATTAATTCTTGTAAAGAAAGAAAATTTGCATAATGTTATATCTCACAGCTGTGGGAGAGTATTGGTTTGCCAAGGTTTAAGTGTTTGTTCTTAAGAGAAGGTGGAGAAATTTCCTGGTGAATGTGTTGCCTTTGTTTTGCTAGTTGATGACTAGCTGAAGGGTTGACATAGAGTGGCAGTGGTGCTGCCCAGGATACAGAGAGAGCATCTTTCCCTTAGCAAACCCTGTGTCCTTGTGTCTAGGATACTTCTCATGTGAGAAAAGCTACAGTTCCTATCTACGTCTTTGATTTGGGCCAGGAACTTTACTGCTGAGCAAGGCGTCAGTTCAGGAAACGCAATAAGAACTACTTGCCATACTGAGATCTGTGTAGACTTGCCAGAGGTGTATTTTTCTTTAATCTTTTAATATTCAAGTTGTTGTACATTCCCCAAAAGTATAATCATAAACTTCACTCAATGGAAGGTGATATTTCTTAATACAAAGTTATGATTAGTAATTGTATGTTGTTATCACCACTAATAGTGCGAAATGCTCTCATCAGTAAAATAATTTTCTAAAGCAAATTAACATACTGCTGGAATTACAGATGGAATACAGTTGAGAAGGGGTTTTTATTCTTATGGAATCTAGACTATAAAAGGTGGTTTGAAATCGTAGAATGGTTTGCATTGAATGGGATCTTTAAAGATCATCTAGTCCAATCCCCCCACTGCCATGGGCAGGGACATCTTTCACTAGAACAGGTTGCTTAGAGCCCTGTGCACCCTCATGTTGTTTCCAGGAGTGGGCCATCCACAACTTTTCTGGGCAACCTGTTCCAGTTGCTTCCTCGCATCTTACTTAAACCTACTCTCTTTCAGGTAACACCATTGCCTCTTAAGGGTCCTGTCACTACAGGCCTAGTTAGAAAGTTTTCCTGCATTTTTCTCATAAGCCCCTTTTAAGTAGGGCCACAATAAGGTCTCTTCAGGCCAACTCTCTCAGATAGTCCTCATAAGAGAGGCGTTCTGTACATCTGACCGTGTTTTGTGGCCCTCCTCTGCACCCTCTCTAACTGGTCAGTGTGTTTCCTGTCCTGGGAACCCTCGAGCTGTATGCAGGCAGTGTCTCATGAGAGTGGAGTAGAGAGGGAGAATCACCTCAGTTTACGAGGTGACCACACTTCTTCTGGCACAGCCCAGCATATGATTTTCAGTTTTCTGAGCTGAAAGTGCATGTTGCCATTTCATGTCCAAATTTTCAACCAGTACTCCCAGGATCTTCTTGATGGGGCTGCTCTCAGTCCTCTTGTTACCCAGTCTGTACTGATCCTGTTGATTGTTCCAACCCAGGTGCAAGACCTTGCACTTGGCCTGGAACTTTGAGGTTCATGTTTGGTTACTCCTTAGGCTTGTCATTGTCCCTCTGGATGGCATCCCTTCCCTCAATACGCTTACCAGCCCAGTGTCATCTACAGGCTTGCTGAGGGTGCACTCAGTTGCTGTGTCTGTCTCATTAATAAAGATGCAGAGCAGTGCTCGTCCCAATACACCTCCATGATAGACACCACTTGTTACTGATCTCCGTTTGGGCTCTGAAACTTGGATGCAGCCACCCAGCTGCCATCTCTTGAGTAGTCCATCAAAGTCATATTTCTCCAGTTTAGCACAAGATGTTGTGTGGGAAATAATTTTTTACTTTTAATAATAATTTATTAAGTCTCCTAAAGAAAATAATTGTTTTCTTTACATTATTAAGTATGTAAAATAATTAAATAAAAACTTAATTGCAATTGTGTTAAAAAGCATTTCATTATGTCCTTTTGCATGCCCTCCCATTTTGTCAGGTTTGCATATGGAAAGAAAAACCATATTTTTTCCAGGAGACTGAAATTGCTGAGTGACTGTGGAGAGTCAGATTTAAGCAAAAAAACCCCCAAACCCTCTTTTGAATACTGTTGCACCGCTGAAATGGAAAGTTTGACTGAAGCAATTCACTTTGGATTTTCAGAGCATATGAGTTTGCTCTAGAAATTCTGGATATGACTGCATATCAATTCATACTGTTCCGGCATACTGTTCCTGTTGATAGTGAAATCTATTTGTAACAAACATCATCTTGTAATTTTTTATTAGGAGGAGCAGAAATTGAAAGGAGGGAGATACAGGGAAAAATTCCTGTGCTTTCAGCTAAATCTGTTTAGGCAAAAGTTTGTGTAAAAGTTTCTACTACACAGTGTCCTGGAAATGCAAACAACAAAGTAGTTGGGAAAGAATATGGTTTTAAAAGAAATTGCATCTGGTTTTGGTACAGGTGGATCTCTATGGACATCACCATTTTGCTTTTTTTAATACCTGTTTCAAAATGTGTGTGATGCTGAAACTAGTGTTGTCACTGATAATTTCAGATACTGATTGAGAAGAAAGGTAGAGGCTTCTTTTAGGATTGTGTTTTTTTCCCACCTTCAGGTTGTGCAGTGTTATTTTTCTGGTTCCCCAGCCTACTGTGGATGAATTAATTATGGCATACAATGTTCTCTTAGTACAGTAATCTATATTTTATAGAACCTGTACAAAAAGTATTACTGCAGATGACAAATTCAAAGGATATTCAAAAGATAAAAACATACATCTTATTCCTATGGCTTGAGGATCTGGAAAGATAACCTTTGGCTGCTATGAAGTGCAGCTGGTCAGAGTTAAAAGTCTGACTATGATATTAAGTGTCCATTTAGTAGTAGATGCTCAGCAAAACCCCAGCCAAGTGCTTTGAGTTTCTGTTGTGTGATTTCAGAGATTTTGTAGTTTGTATTGTTGTTTTGGGGGTTTTTTTTAACTCATATAGGCAGGGTTGGTTTGTATCCAGAGGATAGCTCCTGGAGTATTCCTTTGCTGACAGTATCCCAGTCATTGCAGTCCTCTTCATCCAGCATCATTTCAGAAAAACTGAACAAACTTTTCTAGCTTCTCTAGAAAAACTAAACAAACTTTTAAATTTCCAGGAATGTAAATATATTCAGTAGGAAAAAAAAACAACAACATATTCTTTACTAATATATGACTAATTGTCTTTTAAGGTAGGTTTGTGAAGTCTTGAAAACCTACAACAATTTTACTGTAAGGCTGTGTTTGCCAAATAGTTACAGCTTAATCTCAGAGGCTGGGGAAAGAAATAAAAAAGCATTGGGGTTTTCTAAAAACCCTGAGTGATTAATGTTTAGTCAGATAAATATAAATACCTCTTTAGTAACAATACTGTGATTAGGGCATTAAGAAACAAATATTTTTTTTCTAAAAACGGTTCTTTTAGGGAGTTCATCTTTTCACTCAAGGCATGTTGTTCTTCCCTGGAAGCCTTCACTTTGAAGTGTAATGTCTGTGGGAATGATTAATAAGTTACGTATTTTACTCTTCATGGTACCTGCAATTAATCCTTGCAAAAATGCTGCAGTAAAAATTATTTCTCTTGTTATTTTATGAAAAGGATGCAAAGGAAAAAAAATCATCTCAAGACAGGTAGGTGTAGTCCTGTTTCTACTCCTCCTACAGGCCATTTAACCAGGCTACAACAATTCAAATATTCTGATCACTTCCCTAATGGCAACTTAGTATGACCTTAATCAGTCATTGGGTGAGGTTTACAATCAGTCTTTGAAAGAAGAAGTAGAACCTGTGTCTTTTTCTCTTGTAGGTGAGTGTCTGTCTAGTCTAATGAATCATGAATTCTTCCCTTGCAAAGAGTTCCAGCACATGGCAGGAAGACTATGTTTATTAATGCTCTCTAGTTGGATGAGTTGGAAGTTCTTCATAGAATATGTTCTATGGGGGATGAGGGTGTTAAATCTCTACAATCTGAGAATTGGCATAGGACTATTATCCTGGATTAATACCTTTTGGCTTAAAAGATTTGGCTTTAGACTTGAATTTTTAAAACTGGCTTTTACAGTGAAGTTCTGGGTTGTGTTAGTGTTTGCTCAAATTTGGTCCATTAGGAATCTCATGGTTTTGAAAACTGGGTTTATGTCTAGTGCCCAATTCATGACCTTGCTGATGTGGAAGATTTTTAAACCATCCATGTTTGCAGCTTTTGGGGCCTGAACTCGATGCACCTGTCAAATGATTTTGTGATGCCTGCAAGGATTTTCATCTTGAATTTAGGCTTGTAATTTTCATGGTTCTGCTTGTGGATTTGGACCTGCTTACCTCTGTGTTTCGTCATTCTTGCCTGAATGTCAAACCAGCCTTGACTTAACCTTTAGGGCAAGGAAATCCTCTGTGAGCTAGAGTTGTGCTTCTGGTTCTGCTGCTGGGTAAGCCTGTTATGTAAACAGCTATGTATTTGGAAGAAAAACAGCCAAACCTTATTTCCACTCTTGTACAAAAGTCTTAGCTCTGATCCCTTCAGCCTTGGTGCAAGCTCCATGTGAGCACCAGTAACCAAAGAGATCCTTTTTAGAATTGTGGGTTCAGAATCCTTTGTGAGGACATTCAGTATGTTGAAGTGAGTTTTTGCAACATCTCTCTACACGAGAGACTTCAGGGTTCTTCAGATCTCTCTCTATAATAGTTCCTGTATGTTTAATTTTGCAATTTTTAATTTTTTTTTTAGTGATACCCAATATGCTTCATAAAAGTTTAATGCAAAGTCATGTACTCCTACAGAACTGGAATATCGAAAACAGTGTTTCTGGAAGGATGTGAATGCCTTTTTGAGCTTCCCTTCCCTGGTGTGGACACTGAGCACACACAAATCACATGTTTTCTTTAGGAAACCAGTTCTTCGTGTGCAGTGTGGCTTCACTGTCTTTGCAACAAAACTGGGAGGGTGGTATTTGTCTTGCAGCTGGCAACTCCTTTTTTTTTTTGTTCTTCAATCAATTCCTACTTCACCAGCTAAACCCAGATGCTTCCTGCCACTGCACAACCACTTATATTATTTGTATGGGTTTCTGTAGCCCAGAAAAAAAATTCTTTGTCAGTATAGCTCAGTTGTGTTTAACTGGAGAATTCTGTACCTGTAACTGCCAGATCGTCGTCATTCATTGAAAGAAAACAAAGTGTATTTCCATTAGTGTTGTCATAACATTATTCTAAAATTCTAGTGAGAGGGTAAATCACTTGAATTTAACTGTGCTCAACATTGTATCCAGTTTTCACAACATTAAATTTACTCTATCTACTTAACACAAAATCCAAATTATTTTAAAATTCAGTTGGATTTTATAGATTTTTTTTCTTATATAATGAAGTTTCCCTATCTTTTCCCCAGAAGATGACAGGAGGTTTTATGGTATCACCACAGATAACACAGGGCCCTCCTACAGTTTATTTTGTAGTCTGTCATGGATTCTTTTGAGCTACTCGTGAATTACTCAGCAGCACTTAAAAACAGTTCAGTAGCTTTGCCATCCCCTGAAGGCAAAAACAACTGCATTACTGAATCCTCATTTGTGTACTCCCGCTCCTCCTTCCTGGGAATGTTTCATTTCTCCTGTCTGGAAGGTGCCTGTGACTGTAGCAGCGTGTTTTGTTTTGTTTTTGTAACATCTCATCCTCTGCTTGAGCTCATTGAGTAATAGCGATGGAAATGTATGTGCAAAGCCTAAAGGTAGGCAAAATATGTTACTGGCTGCTGCTCAAGATCTACAATACAGCTAACCAAATCTGTGGTCATTTTAGAAGTTTTCTGTATGTATGGTAATACTGCATATGGCTGCTCCTTAAGACCCAGTGTAATTTGGGTCCTTAGCTTCAGCCTCGTCTCTTAAAGAGCAACTCCAGAATGATTTTATGGAGATATTTGGAGTGTATTTCCTGTGTTGCTTGTTTTGCAGAGTCCCTTACAAAACTGTTCTGTGTTAACCTTGTTTATCTTGATGATGCAGACTTGTCAAGTCTTCCTTGGCAGTGTAGCCTGGTTTATGGCTTCTCGTTTTTTCACTTTAAACTGCATTCTGTTTCCAAATTGAAGGTAAAAAGCAAAGTCAGTGTTCTGATACTCTTCCTATAATCACCAAAACCCTGAGCAGAAGGTTTTATTTTTTCTAGTAGAAAGTAATTTGGGCAGCTGGATATTTTTGTGAACCAATAATACCTGTTACATCTTTGGTCTTTGATTTTGTATTGTGATTTATCTTTCTGTAAAACTTTTTCCATACAGTCACAAATGAGTTTTGGTTGCTTACTGAGGCATTTTATGTTATATTGCTTAGATACCTTTTGTGTCTTCATCACAATATATATGTATTTAGACACAATTATATGTGCACAGAAGCACTTGCTACCTTAAATGCAGGACTCTTGAGGCACCTCTTGGGACTGGTTCAGCTCTCACCTGTAGTGGCCAGTCTTGTGTCACTTGGCACTTTCCAATTTGTGTCGTTCGGGTCTACAGGGCTCCTTTCTCGCTCATGTCATTTTTTCCAGTTGCCCTAATAAACAAGTCAAGTGTTCTGGTTTATTTATTCTGTGTGCAGTGATAAATTATGGTTTAGATAATTCTTGTGTATTTTTTTCAGTCTCATGTAATCTCATCAGGATTCCACCCATACTCTGAAACTAAATTCTAGACACTTATATATGGGGGGTGTATATGTAACTTAGATAATTTGAGATGAACATGTTTTGCATTGTCTTAAATTCCTTCTGATGAGAATAGGAAAAAATTACCTCGGGTACTGCTGTATGACATTGTAATGTTTTCTCTCTTCTTATTTTCCAGCTGTATGGGGAAACTTTGTCAATATGAGGTAATGTATATAATTTTTGTATTGAATATCCTTATGTTTAATAAAATGAACTTGCATTCCCCATTAATATATATAAGGTAGGGAGAAAAACAGCAGCTCACATTATTGTTTGGGTGGTTGCTAAGTAGCTGATAGCATTTTTCTTAAATACAAAGTGTTCACTCTCAAAAATGGTCTGCTATAGATCTCACCCAAGATTTTCCTCACACTTCATCTGCTTTTCTTTGCACAAGTTTGTCTTCTAATTTTGGCCAGTTGGTTAGCATACCTGGTTGTATAGGCTTGGAGTCTTCTTTTCCTCAGCACAGATGTGACTGTATCTCAGTGTTAATGTGAGCTTAAATACTGAAGAGCAGCACATTCTCCACTGCTTGACATTAATATATTTCTGTACCTAGAATCGGAAATGTGCTTTTGGAGAGTTTTTCCTCCTCCACAGTTAATTGGTAGAGAATCTGATGGTTTAAGTGCTGAAAAGCAGAAAATCCTGCATTGTCCCCTAGAATTTTTTCTTTTAGAAAGAGAAAGACAAAAAATATGTATGCAAAATGTGCAGATTTTCACATTTCTGCTTGCATGTGAGTTTGTCCTGCAGGAAAATTCACCGGGAAGACCCAGCTGCAAAAGAAATTGAAGAGAATGTGGGGACAGCTTGTTCCCTACAGCAAAGTCATTGTGTATAGAGGACAAAATATTTTACTATGTTGTTTTGCTAATAAAAGGTTTTGGTATTCATTTGCCACTCTTAGGAGCACATAATAGGGAAAGTTTGAGACAAAATAAGAATGATGTTGAATTTTCTCTAGGCTCTAATTCACCCAGGGCAGCTCACCCTGGGGTGTGTTCCTGTCCCAAGTGGTCCACTCTACTCTTCTTGGATCCCATCCTTGATGCAAAGAGTACCCAGCTGTCAGGCAAACAGCTGCTGGGCTGCTGTGGCTTGCAGATGGAGATATCAGTTAGATTACCATGTTATCATGACCAGCAAACTATGGCAGTTTAGCAGCTGTTACATGAGCAGCTGAGCATTTCTTAACAAAGGGCAAGAACCTCAGAGAGGGCTTTGCGGAGGACAGGTGGGATCCAGGATGTTTATTTCCTGATAAGCTATCCTTACAAATTATGCCACTCCCTGCCTCTGAATTCTTACTTGAGATGTCCTTTATAGAGCTGTTGAGGGAGAAAGTTATTTCTGAAGGACTGATGTTGGTCCTCAGCCAGTAAGATTGTCTTTGTTAGGAGGAAATGCTCATTTAAAAAATAGGCTGCAGATTTGCCAGTCCTTGAGTTGCAGGATTTGTGAGTAAAAAACAGTAGGAAGTATTTTTGAGGGGACCTTTTTAAATTCTGATGGGTTTTCCAAATTTTCCTTCCTCACTTATAAAGAGAGGAAAGGCTGTCTGTTCCACAGTTGTTTGCATATTTTTTTGTAATTTTCTATTACTTGGGAAAACATTTTGAAAATCCATCAGGATATCTTAATATCCATTCCTTATAGTAAATTCATTCTACATTAGCTGCAGGGGTTTTATTTGCCACTAGTGCAATAAATGACAACTTAGCTTGAACAGATGGTTCAGGGAATATGTGTCTTAGTGTAGGAATTTACTGTATTCTTTAGAGATACAAATTAACCCGGTCAGTAAGGTCTTTGCTTCAGTAATAGACTGAGTTGACTTTTTTAAAAAGTGAGAGTTTTACAGAGGGTTATGAAGGAAATCGTTGCTTTAACTTCTAACAGTGTGGTGTGTATATATATATGTCTGCTTAACAAAGGATCTTCTGTTTCTCTAGGTGTAATGAGTTCAGGTCCCAAGTAAAGGAGCTCTGTTTTTCATTTGAAAGAACTGCATTTTATGTTGGATACCCATGAACCCTCTAGTATGCAAAAACTTAACTGCTGTGAGATAAATAATTCCTCTTTCAGAAGGTTTAATTGAAAAAAAATATAATTACACAAATGTAAGGAAAATTGCAAAACCTTGATGCAAGAGGTAGAATTTAAAAATACATATTCTACACTTGTAAAAATGAACATAGCTGAGACACTTTACACAATCGGCTAAAACAGACCGCACAGATTTGTGCAAGATACCAGCCTTTTAGACAGTGTCCTGTTTTCACAAGTTACCACAACATACTTCATTCTTGGCCTCATTTCAAAGGAGTAACATTGGTGTGAGAAGTCAGTGTTGCCCATGAGGTGGTCAATGAAGACACATTTTAGTGTAGTTGGGTTTTTTTCCTGTGTGTTTGGAAAAGCTTAAAGTGAGATGTTTGCCTAAGGGAAAATGTTTTGTCAGCATACAGTAAGCAGAGACCCTCAAAGAGACATTTTGGGCCTTTGCACAGTAAAATTTCATTCAAAACCAGTAATTAGACACTTTTCTAAAATGAAGCTAATTTTCTATGTGAAATGAATGTAGTTTTTATTGATACTGTTCTTTCCTGTGGGCTCAGATCAGTTTCTGCCAAACTGATGGATTGATGAATTTCAATGGAAATTAATTAATGGAATTAATTCTTTAATTCATTCTAATTATGTTTTTGAAATAATACTAACACGAGATTCTTTGAGGATGCTGTTTTAATATGATGCAGGTGCAGTGGAGCAGTTATTGCTTAGGTGTGGATTATTTTTTTTCTTTTCTTGCCAACAGGTCTCTTCAAGAAAATGGAGATCAGAAGGTGGAAAGTAGAATAGAGGAGGTTAGTTTGCTTATAGTTGTAATCTGTTTTATTTTGAGGACTCCATTTCACTCATTTCGTATTGAAATGGTATATTTAGTTTTATCCCAGTCCTCCTGATTCTGCTAAAACCCGAGTGTTGGATTGGTGTCTGTACATAAGTTTTTGAACTGTTCTTTCTTCTCTCTAGTGGAGTTTCTAACATTGATCTGTGACTCCACTTTATTTTCATTAAAACCTTCCTTGAAAGTGATAACTCTGCTGATACATTTGCTGCACACACTAGAATCCTCCCAAGAACTGTTTTATTTGTTACTGAAAGGCTGTACACAAATTCTTTCCTCTGACTGCCTTACAAAATGTGAAGTATGTGCAAGATGCATTACAAATCTGAAGGTGTCCAAAATTGCTTTGTTTTCTTCTTAACTAATGAACAAATACAGCAGTGTTTGTGGCTGAGGAGGGTGTGTGGTGCCAAGGCTTTAAGCACAAGTCCTGGCAATTTCTGGAGTAGACAGAGGGAGTGAACATACTAGTGGTTCAGAACTGCTGTACTAATACCTCTGAATTGCCATTTCTGCCTCAATTTGTTCTGAAATACTGAGAATGTGTGCAGCACATCTTTCTCCAAATGTTTCAGCCTTCCTGTCTAATAACAATAAAAAGAAGTATTAAATAGAAAAGTCCTTGAGGTTGATACCCCTTACCCTTGTATGGATGTGTGTTCCTGTACTAGTATAGTCTGGTCTGCCTAGTGTCTTGTATTCCAGCAGGTTTATGTAACAGTTGTTGCTCTGGACACAGTGAGCAGCCCACTGAAATTGCTTAAAATCAATGAAAAGCTTATATTCTTAGTTTGACTTTTGCATTTCTCTCTCTGTTTTTTTGTTTGGTTTGTTAAAAAAATCTGGTAAGTGTTGCAACAGGCATTGTGAAAATTCCAGTTGTTTAAGAATGGTGAAATACTTGAAATTCAATGTGTAGATTAGAGTTACTGTAAGGTCTGAGAAGTTGGGCATTTCTGGATCCTATTTTTAAAGTTGTATAATGTCTTACACCATCAGAATAACTGTTTCAAGAACTATTTGCTGTTCCATGGAGCTGAATATTTAATGAATATAAATGACAGTACCGTATTATTTCCTCTTAACATGAATATGCAGCTTTATTCAGTTTATGAAGTTCTTGAATTGTCTAGGTCTAACCAGAAGTATTTGTGTAAAACAAAGTAATGGTGGTTGCTGATGTGCTGCCACTTAGTACCACTTAGAACCTCTGACAGCTTTCAACTTATGTATTGCCCAAGAGGGTAAATTTTGTGACAAGGCTTTAGTGAACTTAAAAATAAGAGTTGAGGAACTCCTGTTGAAATTCAGCAGGACTGTTAGAAATTTGGGTCCTGTGATAAAGAAACTGAAACTGATGCCAGATAAAGTGATTTTCTCTTCTAAAGCTCCAAAAGTGCAAACAGAAGTCTTGGTAGGTAAATCGTATTTTCTAACAAATTTCCTTTGAATATTTTCTTAAGTCTAAATATACCCACAAATCATGATGTAGAACATATTTAGATATTTCAACATGTGTCTTTAAATTTGCATAGCATGTTCTGAGAGAATTACAGTCATTTCACTGGAGCTAATGCCTCTCTCTGTGTCTGTGTCCTCTGTATGCTTATCTGTTGTCCATTTAAATAGTTGATGTTTAAATTATTGTCCCATTGTTCAGTTGCTTGATATAGATGACCTTTGGCAATCTCAGACAAGTCACTTACGGTTTCACTTTGCCAAATAGGAATCCTGACATTGGATGTACTTGTCAAGACTATAGTACTCGTAGCTTTGAGATGTTTTGTTTTCAGTGGTAAGCTAAGGGATTTCATTTCACACTTTTCAAGGTGATTTGATTTTTAGTGGAAAAGGTTCAAGGCATTTTTTTTATGTAAAGGAGGCTTTAAAATACAGGTTTCTTGGAGTGTGTTCAGTAAAGATCTGCATAGGACACTGTTTGCCATGAATTTTTCTCTAAGGCAGCATCCTGTGTGCATGTTTTGTGATGTGAATCCTGTTCTGTTCTTTAAAGATTAAATGTTTTTCCTTTATTTTAGGCTGTTGCACCTCTAAGGGAGAAAATCAAAGATCTAGAAAAAAGGTATGTCATCTGCTGAATTAGGGAAGCAGCTCAAAGGCACCGTTTTTTTTCTGTAGTTGTAGGCTTGAAATAAATTTCTGTATACACTTTCAGCACCTTTGATTTGCTATTATATAAATGTGAGGACAGGACATTGAATGCTATGACAGTAATGGTTAAGGTATTCAGGCTGATGGATCCTACTAAATCAAGCTGAGAGTGCTGGACTCTTGTAAAAGTTCAAATCCTGTGGAGGAGTTTGCTATTTGGAGTCCAGCTGATGAATGCATTACCATGGTTTATGTCTGCTAAGACACACTGGTTTCATCTTCAAGAGACTTAAAATATGTTTTACCACACTTTTCCCATAATTGTGATTAGTTACTCTGGTTGAGCTACAGCACAGTGATTTGCTTGTGCATCTTAGCCTGCATATGTGCTTTGGATGAGCCTGACTGACCTGCTTACCTCAGGATTTGTAGGGAAATGTGTTATCACTCACTCACTCTACCTGTTCACCTTTATGTCACATCAGTTCTCTGATCGAGGTGTCCTCATGCACAGATGATTTCATCACAAAATAAGGTCTGGTATGGCATTGGGAGCTGTCAGCTCTGACTAGGACATGCTGCTTTTGCCAGTGTTTTGCAGGTGACACTGTTGGTGACGCTGTTGGTGTCCCTGGCAAAGCAGAGAGGGCTGCATTGCAAAGGGCCAAGTCTGGATTGTCCAAGCAGTACCAGTAAGCCCTCGTGGGATATTGCATACTGGTGGTTGTGTGCTCTTCCTCTGGAGAGGGGACAATACCATCTCTGGCTGCTGGCCAGAGATATGCTTGACACACCTGCAGTGCTTTGGTGTTCAGAGTTTGGTCTTGTCAGTGAGTAGCTGCCCCTCCTCCTCCACCCTCCTGGGCTGTAAGGATAAAAAGAAAAGGAGAAAAAAAATCAGTTCTGTTTTTTACAATTGATTTGAAAGGTTCAGTGGCCTGCCACATGCAGTTTATTTCAGTGAGAATACTGAGCTGGTTGCTCATCTCTTAATGTGCATGCACATGAACTTCATAGGTTGAACTAAGCATATATTGGCAATGTAAAACAAATTGCAAATTGTGTCACCACCTTACCAATCACAGTAATAAATTGATTTATTTAAGCTTTGTTGATAGTCCAGTAAACCTTCAGTTGTGGATAATTCATGTATTTTCTTCTGTCATCCACACAAGACCTTTATGGGAGGATATTCTGATTGGCTCTTTCTTACTTCATAATTGTTTTATTTTTTCAAATGTGTTAAGTACAACCATTAAGTTAAAGCTTCTCCCACAAGCCATATGAATACTCTTGCCTTTTCACGTGTATTGATAAGCCTTGTTTCAAACCTCTAGGAAAAAGGAGAAAGAGCCAAACTATTTTTTACCCCTGTATGAACCAATCTGGAAATTATACTTTCACAAAAGGGGTACTCTTATTACTATATTTTTATTATTTTTCAAATAATGTAGTGATTTACCTCTGGTGGTTCAGCTGAATGTGGGTTGTTGGAATTATCTTTTTTTTTAATTTCATATCTGTGTGAAGCGGCAGTTAATAATTGCTCACTGTCTATTGTCAATTCTAATTGACAATATTATTCTAATGTCAATGTTTTCTTACTTCAGAAGCTGATAAAACCTGAAAGCAAGCCATCTTCATGCTTTTGAGAATCAGGAAAGACAAGTATTCCTTAATGCTAGTCTCATGACAAGAGATTGTTTAACTGAAGTTAGAGCTGTAAAGTTTTTATTAAGAATTTGCACAGCAAAAGCATTGCCATGTAGTCACCAAAGCAAGCATGAAGTCAAGATAAACTCCATTTTGTTGCCAAAAGGTCATCACTTGGCTGCCAGACTCTATCCCACAGCCTCTAAACTGCTGTTGGTGTAATAGAAGAAGCAGAAAATGGTTATGAGGTCCCTTTGGCAGCAATATGACTCCAGGCTGGTTTACCGCAACCTTAAAATAGTGGTCTTAGGAATGGAGGAGAGAGACTTGCCTTGCATCTAGTTATTTGACACTTAAACTTATTTTGAACTCTATAAATCTCTTGTTATGAGTGAATTCTCCCTCTCTGTTTCAGAAAGGATGTGTTTTACAAGTCTGCATTATGCTGTGCGCTGCTATCTTTCATTGCTTCAGCATAAATCAAAGAAATTGTTAGTGACCTGTGTAGCGATGTAAGGCAGGTGTGGGTAGCTTCTTTTTCAATCTCTCTGTGTGGCTGACATTGGAAGGTTCCATTGCCATATTTCCCCTCTTCAAGAAACTGAAAGCAGCTTTCATGCTGTTATGAAAATAGGAAAAAGTACAGAAGTATGTCTACTCTGGTGCTCAAGAATTCCTGTTGAGCCAGTACTGCAGGTTAGAAGCAGAGGAGGAGGTGCTTCAAGATCACAGTTGTAGGGTCAGTTCAGTCAGCATCTGTTTGTGAGTGGAAGAAAATGTGACTCTTGGCATTTTTAGCTTCTGCGTGCTACACCAGGCTATCTCTAGCCTGTGCACTTATTGGAGGAGAAGAGTAACCATAGTTTCATTTTTGTGCAGTGTCACACTGATACTTAGTTAAGGAAAACCTGAGCTATTATGTTTTCAAGACTATGAGGCTAATTACTGAAATAAATAAATAAATAAATTTCACACCTTCTTTCAGAGGACTTTGTTGCTCTATGCAGAATGCATGCCAGGGAGGGAGAGAAGTTATTGTAAGGTTTGAAGCATCAAGAGCTTGAGAGAGCACTTAAGGTTCATATGTCACATCATTTTATTTTATGGTGGTTTTGGTTTGATTAAGTTCTTGTAAAGAAGGTGCAAAAATTAAATAGCTAGCTTGAAGACCATCAAATAAATGGCATTCTAGTATGTCTAAGAAAATTAAGATTAATTTTCATACTGAATAAGCTCTCTTGTAGAAATTGCTGAAATATCTTAAAATGTGTTTTTTCAGCGTTATGATCATAAACTTTATATTGGTTTTTGTAAAACTTTAAGGAGAACTAAAACTTTACATTGTAAGTTTCACACTGAAACTTCAAGAAGTGTTTGAAGTCAATGGGGTAAGTCAACAAAATTTGCCTTGTTTTACAGAGCTTTTTAAAGAAGGTTGTTTGCCTTTTAAAACTTTAAAAAGATGTCCAGTCACTGTTCATGCTTTATTGTTTTATTCTCTTCTGATGTCATACCTGGCACTAGTTCTGCTCTCAAAAGATAAAAGTCAGTGATTCATTATATAAAATCAGGCAGAAATTTTAAAAGCACTCTATGCAGATGAATTTTGATATGTCAGCATGCATAGGTATTGTCTTGACCCAGATTCATTTTTAGAATACAGGACTAAGTATACTCTTAGCATAACTTTAGGAATGGAAGGCTTGCAGAGTAGTTTCTCAGATATCAAAGATGTATATGAAAGAAACCAGACTGAAACTTACTTAGTTTTCCTCTTTGTTTTGAAATGTTCTGTAGTTTCACCCAGAAATACCCACCAGTGAAATTTTTGTCAGAAAAGGATCGTAAAAGAATCCTGGTAAGTTTGTGTTTACTCAGAGGTTGTTTTGGGGAAATACCAAAAATTCTGTGGAATGTAATCTGTTTTCTAGGATTAAGGGCATGAGAAGGGATGAAGGGAATTACCTTGGATGCCATAACCTGTGTTGCACAAGTTGTAGGGCACTGCTTCACTTATTTATGGTGTTCTCAAACTCAGCATATGAACAAGACACTTGGACTCTGCTTAAGAAGTTTGACTTGCCAACTAAACTGCTCTTCCCTGTTAATTTTCAGGATCATATTGCCAAAGAGTCTTTGTGTGTGCTCCTAGATGGCTTAAACTTGCAGAGACTGGGAAAATTTTAAGCACATCTTGACAGGAACCTTGTGTGACCAAACTGGGCAAAATCTAGTCATAAGGCTAGAAAAGAAGTTGCTCTGCAAGGAATGTTCATCTCTCTGTATCTTCTCTGTTATTTCTGTTATTTTGAAGCAACGTAAGCAGTTGAGGGTGGAAGAGGATGGCAGGTTAAGTCAGGACAAGTAGTTTTCCAGGGCATTCTTAAGCCTAGTGAATTGTGCTGGAAATCAGCTTTCCAGTTTTGTCAGCAAACACATTTGAAGTTATCTGTGGTCTAGAGTTTTCCTTGTTTCTGTTTGTCCGGAGAGGAGGAGGAATTGTCCCCATGTTTTGAAGGCAGAGAAAGTATAGCTACTTGAGATGTGTAAAATAGAGTATGAACTTCTGCTTCCCTGGTAGAAAGTAAAGTCTACAACAAAACCCTGCTAACATGCCCAACTTAGCTGGTGCTTTTGTTTGCTTTGACTTCAAAATCTTGAAGAAAAAAACTGGAAAGATGCAGATAAAATTATTTTACTGTGTTGTTAGGCAATAATCTTTATTGCTATTGCAAAATTCCACAAAGAGGTGTTACCAAATTAGTTTAGTTCTGCAATGGTGTTCTGTCATTTTTATGACGGTCTGAAGGAGGGAGACCTGTAGACTCCCAGTGAATAGAATAGAATTGAATTGAATAGAGAAGATAAACTGAGGAAAATAGAGATTTAATTTTGAAAATTCCTGAATTGTGTACTTTGTGTGTTTGCAAGGGTATAAAATAACCCTAATGTCATGTTTTCTGTGTAAGTGAGAATAAAAGTTTCAGTGAAAGCTGTTAACAGTCTATGGAGCACTTAATGTTCACTTCCAGATTTTGCCACTGAAAAATACTGGATATTTTGTTAAAATCTGTTGCTTCAACAGATATGGCAAGTAGTTGGAATAGGAGTGTTTTTAGCTGACTTGGAGGTGGATAGCTTTTTGGTTCCCCATGTATTTTGTAGAGTTTAAATGACTACAGAGAAAGCTGACCAAAAGGAGTGGCAGATTGTTCTGACTAGTTTTGTGCCAACTTGGATGGGCATTCATAGGCCTCCTGCCCATGTGGGCAGTTCCTTTCTGTTCCTGTGTTGCTGTCATAATCCTAGGGGAAATAATCCATGTTGTTTCAAGTAGCTGAAGTTCCCATAAAAACGTTGCATGACACTTCAAAATTCTCAAGAATTGGCCAGACAAGTGAATTTTGCTAGGTCATGTATTTTTGCTTTGTATTTTGTTAATACTACATCTTTTTCTAGAAGGCATTCTTAATTTGATTTAACTTTTTTTTTTTTTTTTGTAATTCTGACTGCAGTCTCCAGCTCCAGCCTGGAGATCCCCACAGCACTGCCCTCACGAAACAACAGTTCTAACCGTTACTTTTTAATTAAATGGCATCTCTTTGGAGATGATTTCTGGTAGTGGTGGTATATCAGCCGAGACCAGATATCCTGTTACTTTCATTGAAAATAGATCCTCCACTTGTTGTGCATGGTTTATCTATTTCCTGAGTTCTCTGAAGTTACTAGGCCACAGGCTTTCATATGCAAGAGAAGGAATTCTGTTTTTGTGGAAGGTAGTGTTACCATTGGTTCAGTCTATTGGGTGGGTTTTTTCTGAATTGAAAATAGTAAACTGATAAAAGCAGAAAACAAAAAAATGAATATAATTTCTTTATGAGGCACAAGATGCTTTGAATTTGATTGGAGACCACAGAAAGGTGTAATAAACTGACAAACTTATAAGTGCCTCCAGTGAAGATAATTATCTGTAATATTTGTACCTTTGAATAGGTACTGAAGTTACCAAGCATATGTGCACTACTAAGTGATTAAATATTTTCATTAATGTTGTCTTAATAAAGAATTCATTTTTAAGACCCAAGTGTTGGTACTCCAGTTCTGATATGGATATGATTCATGTAAAACTTGTGATTATGTAGATTAATATGTCATTGTGATTTGCAGGAAGTAATATTTAGAAGTGATGCTTTTATGAATAATTACAGGAAGGTTGTTCAAAGAACTTCAATGATAAATCTTTTTTTTTTTTTTTAATGTTGCCTCAAGTAATGATAAAAAACATAATTTACATAGTTTTTCCAGGGGAAATTCAACTCCTTTTTCAATGATTTCTTAAGCTCTTTGTCTAATACCCATGGAAATGATATGTTAATAATGCCAATTTAGATTCATCATAAAAACTGCTTATAGGTTTAAGGTAATTGGAAACTTCTTTCCAGAGAAAATTGGTTTGTGCTTTTTTTTGACCTTTTTATAGTGCTTTTCTTCTTTCTCTGTGTGTGTGTGTTTTTCCTTAATTTTTTTGTGCTTTTTTCCTTCGTTTTTTATTCTTTTTTGCCTTTTGTTTTTTTTCAAAAGGGGTATTGGGAAGAAGACACTTCGTTTCACTGTACCAGAGACTTATATTGCAAGCATTGAGTTTATCTTCTCTAGAATCTTGGAAATAAAAGTAGCAGCAGGAGACTTCCTTGGGCCTCATTTGAAGGAGTAGGTTCAGGTCTTCTACAGAAAAGTCTTGTCCTGGTTACCACAGCAAAGCCAAAACTCTTGGAACATTCAGCAGGGCTGCAGCTTGCTTGTGAGTCAGGATAAACTCATGGCATTCAGTTTGCCGTGCATGGATTTGGTTTTTTCCCTCTGGTAAGTGGTGACGCATGGCAAAGGGCTACTCAGCTACTGCTCTTCTTTCCTCATTCTCAGCATTCTGCCAGAAACCTGCTCTTCCCTCCTCTCTGTTGCAACACAACGAGTCTCAAGAGTCTTTCTTTTATTCCAGAGGGGATCTCTCCTAAATCCTGTTTCTCCTTCAGGTTCTTCAGGGAACTGAGTAAGATGTCTAATCTGCCACAGGGAAACTCTAATTAACTCAGAAGAGTACTAAATTTTTATTATTAACTCAGAAGACTACTAAATTTTATTTTATTAACTGCTACTTACAGTTGTTTTGACATACTGGTGCCCCTGAATTTTTAATAAGAAAAAGAAGGATGAGAATACAGGAAGTGGGCATTCAAGTTTTTATAAAAGAAAACAGATGTAGTTTTTGTATTTTTTTTCGTCTTTTCATTCTTTGGAGGTTTTCCTTTGCTTTTTCTTCTAGTGTAAAAAAAAATCTGCTGATCTTGCTTTTTAAAACAGTGAATGGCAGAGTAGTGGACAGAATAAATGTTTAGCCTTTGACTAACCCAAACTAAAAGAACTTCAGGCATCTCATCTCTTTCCACACAGCACTTTGTCAGTGCAGCACACCATCCCTCCGTTCATTAGATTCCTGCTTGATTCCACCTTGTCCTTTCGTTGTTTAGTTAGTTGTCACTACAGCTGAAGAATGGACATCAACAGCTGAATCACTTTCAAAATGTGAATTTGGTACCGTGCAGATATATTATATAGCTGATACCACACAGGTCTTTTATAAGTCTGCTTTTTAAGTGTTGTGATCTGTTGTGTCTTGGTTCTTGAAAACAGTTTATGAAATGCAGAGAAGATAATTGCTTCTGTAGATAGGTCTGGATGTGTCACACCACTTGCAGTTCTGCTTATGTTGCTGACTCCTTCAGTATTGAATTAGTAGGTTTTTGTTTGCTTGTTTACTGTTAAAGTCTGTGAAGCAAAAAGGGAAACATTAGTAAACCTTCTTGTTTCTTCAATGAAACAGGAGTACAGGGCTTTAAATATTTTTTTTCTGTTTGCTTCTTTGCAACAGAACATAAGAGTTTCAAGATAGGCAAATGCTGTATGTCAGAGCTGATGCTACAGAACAGTTTTTTTCAATTGTAAGGGACCTGCAAAGCTCATTCTAATCCAACTGACTGACATCCTCAGGCCAGGATGATGTAAGGTGCATTAAAACACAGAATGATTTTGGTTTTAGCAGGTACTTCAAATGAAAGGTCTTCAGAGAATTCCCTTCCTCCTTTTGTGGGTAGAAACTTACAGTACTTACTTAGAACACCCAGCATGTCTTCCATGTAAACCAGACAGAAGCTGGATTTGACATGTCTGATAAATCTGATGTGAAAATAACCTGGCACTCTGTCATACCTTTTTTTTGAGAAATGGGATTTTTGGAAATTTCTCCTAGAATCTTTTTAGACTTTACTGTCACAAAAAAAGCACAATCCAGTTTGAAGGAAAAAAAGGAAGATAATGTAATTGGAAAAAGAGATTTTGTTGATGTGAATGGGTAGCTGACCTTCTAGCCTGACAGTGATGAAACCTGTCAACTATGTCTCTTGAAATTTTAAAAGCTGTAAATCTTAGGGAAAAAATATACATGGAAATGGAGTTGTTTTCCCTGGAGTAAGCAAAGATCTGAAACCTACTGTTCTGTCTTTATGTTTGTAGACATTGTCTAGTGTTTCTGTAAAAAGAAAAAGAAATTTATACCAACTGTCCTAACGCAGATAACTGGAGGAGCAGGGTTTGTGGGTTCTCATCTTACTGACAAACTAATGATGGATGGCCATGAGGTTACAGTTGTGGACAACTTCTTTACGGGCAGGAAAAGAAATGTGGAGCACTGGATTGGTCATGAGAACTTCGAACTGATAAATCATGATGTCGTCGAGCCCCTGTACATTGAAGGTAAGTGGTTTCTGCTTTGGTATTTGCACTTTTTGGTGCCTTTGCCTTCTAAGTGTGTGTGTCTGTAAAGAAATAAAATTTACATGCTGAGTTCTGGGTTGATCTATGTAATACCTGTATACTTTGTTTATTATTAGCCTATTTTCTGTGAGCAGTATGGAGTAAGAGGGTCAGAGCACTTTTGTTTTTGAAATCAGTTCTTTTCTGTGTGAATGGGAGTAAAGAAACCTTAAAAACATCATGATTTTGTGAGAAGGCAAGATGGCAGTGGGTCAGTCTGTCTGTCCCATCCGTTGTCCCACTTTCCCATGTGCCTGCACAGGCTTAGACGCGTGGAGTCTGTGGTCCAGAGATTCATGAACTGAAGTTAATTGAGGGCTGCAGTTACACTAGACACGCATCCTGCAACTGTGTATATGGTCAGTTGAGAGGAAATTAACTTTCCTTAGTTGCCTTCAGTGTCTTCTGTAGAAAACATTGTTCCTACTTTGGGTACAGGCATTTTAAAACCTGAAGAGTTGGAAAGCAGCAGCACTGAATTTCACTAATTTTCAAAAGAAAAACAACAAAAAAAATACACCAATCCTAAAGAAAGAAGCAAACAAACGAAAGTATGTTCTGCTTTAAAGTAGTAGCTCAAGATCTGAACTGTCATAAACCTTAAGTTATTAAATAGTCAGATTTTAAAGCACCATTAACATGGTTGTATTTGAGAAAGACATGCATTTATAGACTTCTGTGGGAGTATCTAACCATATAATGAGTCAGTGAAAGCATTGCTCAAATTACACTGCATTTCTGGTGGGTGTCCTCCATCCTTTTAAAACTCTCTAGCAAGGTACTTGTTCATTTTAAAGAAAAAAATGACTGAGCAGTTTCTTCTTTTTTTAATTCCTGCTGAGTTGTAGTGGATGGAATTTCACAAGAAATATCTCTAGTAATTGCATTTCTTGTATTATTGCTTGTGATGAATTCCTGGCAACACTACTGAAACAGTTCTGCAAAAACATGTGCTCCTGCTCTGTTCTGACAGTGCACTGGTTCAGTTACTGCCTGATATTTTACTTCAAACTTCTGCTTCCACTGACAGGATAATGGAACAAGGATCTTATTAACTGACTGCAGGTGCTGGTAGCTCATACCTCAGCCAGATCAATTTGTCAGCTTTTCTGATCTTTTCCATGCATTACCTTCTTTCTGACTGATTACACTTGAGACTTTCTCAGAGAATTATCATTGTTGCTAATCTTGTTGCCCAGCTAACTAGGCACTAATGAATGGGAATTCTGACATCCTGCAGCTACCTTTCCTATGGCCTACGTAATTAAGACACCAATTCCCTATTTAGTACTGACAGCTAATTATTACATGTTATTCAGGGGGTAGTTTATTGAATGTCTTTTCATCTTCCAGCAGTATAAATTGAGGCTGGCATGGCTAAGTATTGAAATAAAATAAACTTTCATACACTAAGAATGTGGTAAAATTTTATTTCATAGCAGAGTTTATAGTCCAGTGAGGCAGTGGGGGGGATAGTTTTTGTAACAGATCAGCAAGTCAGCATATAGATCAGATACTTCTTTTCTTAGTCCCAGTTTCTCCCTTTTACTTGTAAATAGAAGTTGGAATGAAAGTGCAGTCATGATAAAAAGTAGGTTTGTGTCTTAAGAATTTCTCTGTATTTGCTGTCCTGTTTAAACCAGGTTATATAAGGTTGTTTGACAGTTCAGGTCCAGAGAGGATAATCAGTGCTTTATTTCTGAGAGACCTCATTTTTGGTCTAGAAAGAACAGTGCTTTGACTTTGGATATGGAAAAGTGAATTTAGTCTCAAGATTTGTAGCTTTCAGCTTCACAGTGGTGCCTACGCACAATCTGCCTTGGCTGCGTCATTTTCTTTGATCCGTGACACGAAGTGGGACTCGGCATTCTTGGATCTTGATCTAGGTTGGCCAGAGACAATAATAAATCACATAAACACACATTTGATTTTTTAGCCCTGTGACAACTGTAGTTATCTCTGGTGCTGAGTGTCTTTCTCCCCTACCAGGATTTTATTTGCTTTAGCATTTGGAAATGTTAATGGGAAATGCACAAGTTTTCCCTTTTTTTTTTTCAAGCAGAAGAAAAAGGGGTTTGACTTCTTTAGTGGAATGAATGTAGTTCAGGAGTCTTGAAACTTGAAAAACAGTAAACAAAAAAAAAAAAAGTATGAAGTATCTATATTAACTCTTTTTTCCTATTATAGTTCAGTTCTGTGTTTGGAAAGATACTTCATATCAGCCTGACCCTCATGTAGAGCTTTAACACACTATTAAATGGGCACTTTTTCGATACAGGAAGACAGGCTTTTTTCTGATGGCTGGTCTGGAAACACTCTTTTTTGTATTATCATGAAAAAAAATACAGAAATCCACCTTTACTTACTTTCTGCCTCATAAACTACATTCATTAAGATTACAAAGATAGACAAGATAGACACTTGAGAGCAGTGTGGCTCCTGTTCATACAAATCATAATGTAAAAACATGCAGATGTTAATTGGAAAACATACGAGTATTAATACTTCATCTGGTGTTACTGTGGTTGTACCCCACTTGAGGGTAATAGATAAAATGCCAAAGGAAATTCTGTATTAAATAAATGTATGTTATTAGTAATGTACTTGGTTTATGTAGTGACATAAGCATTAGTGCTGTCTTGTTTATACTCACCTTTGCATTAGAGTTGACTCTGTGTTTGTATTAAAAAGGTTCATTTTTATATCACTTCCAGCCACCAAAGTCTGTATTTCTGCTGTGAAATATTTCTGTACTTGAATATATGTGTAAAAAAAAAGAAAATGAAAAAAAACACTACCACAGTAAAACAACCAAACAAAAAAGAACCCCAACCTAAAAACACAGATAGATGGAAACAATTTATTTTTTTAAAAAATACACAGCCTATATACCCCACAAAATCCCCAAAAATACACACATGAAAATCCAAGCCACTTCCAAGGTGGTGTCATAAAATGGCACATGCTCATTCCACAAACTGGACCCCTAAACAGCAAAAAATGCCTCTCAGTTTTCAGTCTTGAGGTCTGGTTTTCAACTACCGTTTATGCACAGACAGGAGTTGAATAAATGTAGAAGAAAATATCAGACAGTTATATGTAGCCCATATCCTTCTCCCAATGGAGTTTCTTCTTCCTCCTTCCCCAGAAACTTCTGGAAACCTTAAAACAGTCTTCTCTAAAGTGATAGGTGCACATTCCCTTTAAACCCAGCTATCTCCTGTATCTGAAAGATGTCCTCAGCTGAACTGTTTCACAGTTCACAGGAACACACTTTGGCCTTGCTTTTCTTTCTGGTTGCTTGGTAGTGTTGTTTTGTTTTGTTTTAACCACACCTTTCACAAGTTTGAAACAAAAACAGGCATGAAAATGCCACAGATTTACAGTCAATGGTGGAAACAGTTGAGTTAGTTGAACTGATTTTACTTCCGTAATCAAAGGTGCACAGCATGTTTTGAAAAATACTGTATGATACTTCAAAAATTGCAGTCTGTGGCAGCTGAAACTGCTGCCCAAACTCTTTTAGGGCAGAGCAGTGAAGAGTAGTTCTGCTCTGATGCTCAAAAACTTTTATTTAAAACATATGCATGTGCACTACCTAAGTAATATAATATGAAATGAGAGAGAAGTAAAGTGTAAGTGGTAGGTAATGATAAACTGTTTTATGGCTTATGTTCTGAGATTAACTGATCTTCAGTTAACTAAAGCTGTTCAGTTTTGGTCTTAGTTTGTTGTTCTGTTTTAATTCTTCATGCCAACTGTCCAGTTTCTAGAAAAACATTTCTTAAATGTTGGCTGTAATTTCAGTGACAGTTGTGTACACAAAGGTAGTTTTGGCTCTTTTGACTTCCACTGAAAAAGCTTTAAAAATGATATAATAAAAACACATTTTGCAAGTTGAGAGACAGGGTGTAAGCGTGTGATTCACATAGTGACGAGAATATTGGCTTTCAGAGTTTGTAGGAGGTGTTGTAGTTGCTAGTTGCATAGACAAATAAAGTAACAGTATTTATAGAATTTTAATAAATCATTTACTTGACTGGGACTAAAAAACCCTTTTATTTTCCAGGACTTTGCTGGATTGTAGGTCTGAGTTTATTCTAAGACTAAGACCAACAGTCTCACAAAATTGGTCAAAAGAGTAGTCTGTAGCCTTTTTGTGAATAGCAGTTTCCAGATGTCAGGATGGTAATGTTTTACTAAACAGTGTTCTACAGTATCCCAGAATTGTTCAGTCTTCAGGTCCTCTCACAGGTAGTTTAAAGCACATACGAATAGAAACAGAAAGAGTGTCTTTAAAACGTGGTGCTTTTTTTTTTTGTAAGTTTTGTTTTGGTTTTGTGGGATTTTTTTTGTTTGTTTGTCTTATGTTTTGGTTTTTTCCTTCCATATTTCCATCCCAGGTTTTTCCCTTCCTAGTCTTTGTTTTATGTGCGTGATATGTTCAGCTTGCCAGTTTTAAGTTGTGTGGTCAGGAAAGTCTATGGCAAGGCAGAGGGTAACAAATGCTACTTTATTTTGTTTGTCCAGTGCCAAGTGCAGTGGTGCCTTGATCTTGGTCTCTTGTGTGAGGCTCTCCAAATCTACTCCAGTATGAGCAATATGGTAAATCTTTATGAAGTTATTCCAGTTTGCCTGACATTACAGACAGTGTGTTTAGCTTCAGATAAACGAACTTTTGTATTTGTAGTCGTTTTTAGTTCAGGGCAATAGAAACGTCTCGCTTCATTGTGTCAGTTTCTCTGGCCTGACCTCCAGTAATGAAATTGGCACAGCTGGGGTTTTTTTTACAAAAGAAGTCCATACATTCAAGCTGTAGAAACTTATTTGTATGCTTCTGATCAAAGCTTTTCTGCTCAGGACTTCCTGACTAGCGAATAGGGTGATGGATGGAGGTGCTTAGTGGACTTAGTGACCCGTTTAGTCCTTTCTGGGACCTTGACACGTGTTGAAGGCAGAAATTGAAGATGAAGGTCATTTCCTGTCCTGGGAAAGGTGGTAGATTTCTCCCTTACCATTCACTTAGGAGGCATGGAGAACATATGCAGTATTAGGGCTAGAAAATAAAGATCATATGAAGGAAAGTAGTTTTATGATAGTATTTTAGAATTTTATGGAGTAGTATTATGTCCTAGTCACCCTAGGACAAATGTTTTTATTTATCATTCTTTCTTAGCATTAAGGAAAACACAAGATTGAATGTTTGTGTCCAAATTTAGGTGTTGCAAATTCTTTGTATGTTAAATTTTAGGGATTTTTTTTTTTTTTAGCTTTTCACATACAGAAGGACATAATTGGCAAATATTGGTTGCTGTTTATCTTGCAATATGTTACTTGAACTTTATGTTGAGCACAGACTTCTGTATTTGCCACGGTGTCCCTTGTGTACCTGGCTTGAATGTTTATGCCAGCTTCTGTGTCTGGGCTATTTTGAAATTAATTTTATTTTTTTGGCCTTTTTTTTTTTTTTTTCAGTAAAATTGTAACATGACAAACTTGTTTGATGTTTCTTTATCAGCAGTCTATGATCCTGTGCTTGGTAAGCTACTTGCTGCCCTCTTTACAGTTAAGGAAGTTCTAGACTTCCATGTCACACAGAAAACTTACAGAATTTTACTGTTACCATTTGTTCTTCTGTTTTGGTCCTTAATGTAACATTCTGCACAACTGTTCACACGGTTATTTTCACATAAGTGCACTCTGACTTTATTGCAAAGCTAGCTCAAGGCTTCCTGTTAAATGTTATAAAGCTTCTTTTCTTTAACTCGTGTAACAAGAAAGAGTTGTGCAGGTCAATTCCTAGATGTATTTCTTTCTGGCCTTCAGTAGATACTGTCCCAGTGTGAAACAGTTAATCCTTTGAAAAGCTGTAGCTTGGATAGCTTTCCACAGCTCTGGCTGGAACAGAGTTAAGTTGTCTGCTATGTTAAATAACTGTTAACTTTGTGCTGCTACGCACAAAGTTGTTAGCCAAGCCGGGTAGATGGCTTTGTCTAGCTGACCTGCTGAAATTCTGAGAAAAGGAAGAAAAGTAGGTATTTTTTAGACCTGACAGTTAATAGAGGGAAGGTGGAATGAGAAAAATTCTTATTTCAGCATTGTCAGCTTGATGGATCAAATATGAAAAGTTTGTGGTAGAAACTTTTCACCCTATTGAAATGTCCAGCCTTCTCTAAATGTTTTGGAAAACCCGTGGTGTTTTTCATTGGTCTGAGGCTTGATATATGAAAGATTCCTTCCCAGGCAAGAGGTCCTGTAGCTGCCTGATTGCCTGTCCTGATCCAGAAGATGGCTATCTGACACTTGGCAAATTCACCATCTTCCATTTCTCTGCCAGTTCTACCCTTGCAGAACCTGCTCCATACAGGGGTCGATTTTTGCCTTTATGCATGGGGGGAAAGTACATTGAGGGAAATGAGACAGGCAAGACTGTACATCTGGCAAGGAAAACCTTGCTTCTCCCCCAGCTTCTTCTCTTTGTTTCATTTAAAACAAGTGCTAGCTGGAGAAAAAAAAGGAAGAATGAAGGACTAAAAGAAGGAGAGTGCTTTCTTGCTTTCTATCTTTCTTTTGCACTGTTTTTTATACTTGGATTCATGTTTAAAAATAAGTAAACTTGAATATTAGAAGGAGTTTTGGGGGTTTTGTATTTTATATGCATTTGTTTTTAGCTAACGATTATATGACCACTTGGATAATCACAAGCCTAGGTGTATCCTTGTGGAGCAAAAGAAATGGTAGGTTTTGGCCTTCTGTATCTGAATATTCACATGCTATTGAAGGAACCATTCCTATTCGAGCTGCTGTGTGTCAAAAATTAGTAGTATTAAAAAAAAAACACCCCAAAAACCACAAAGCAAAACAAAATTAGGTGGATAGAGAGGGAGGCAGGGAAGAGTTAATTTCTGCTTTGACAGATTAGGATTGGACAGTAAATTACTAACAGACCAAAATGCTTTTGAAGTGACATTTTCTGTTTCTAAAAATTCCACCACAGCTCGTCAAAAACCTGATTTAGAAAGGGTTGTGAAGGATTAGGTAGAAAGAAATAGCCTAAAACTCAGGTCAGAGTTCAGCTTTGATTTGGCTGTAGGTGACTTCAGCAATTACTTTGTTAATTTTTCTGCACCACTGTGCTTGAATTACTTGCTGCTTGGAAGCATCAGTTAGCATCTTTATGGAGCATTTCTTTTGCCAGCTTCCAGACTACCCCTTGTCTTTCGTTTTATGACAGTAGAATGCTGTGGGAAGGGGATACTTAAAATAAAACTTGAGGCAGTCATGTATTTTATTAATGTTTAGAACTCATCTGTAGGAAGTGTGTTGAAGTTAGACAAACCAGTTAAAATTTACCCCATGCTACATTTTTGCATTATTTCCCCAGCAGAAAAATTGATTCCAGCTTTATTCACTGCTTAAGCTTACAGTGTCACAGTGACCAAAATAGAGGAATAGTCACAATTCCATGTCACAGTTCATCATGCAGAACGATTAACTAGCTTCATGTTGCAGACAGACTCTTAGAAGTTTCAGTTGTTTTAGCAATGCAGGTAGGGCTTGGAATTGAGCCTGAGCTGGGAACTTTCTTCTGCCAGCTCTCGCTGCATCAGGTTGCTATTTGTGTTGCTATAACAGATGCCTTGTGTGACAAGCTCTCTCTTGATGCTGCACCAGAGTTGATAGTGGTTGGATGGACTATTTCTTGATCACTTAAGCACAAATAGCAGAGAACCTGCTACATGAAATTTTACTTCTCTGCACCTTTTTATGTGAGAAAAAAATATTCAACAGCATTACACATCTGCCAAAACTGTTTCTCTGTAGCTTTTTGAGCTGTTTTGACATCTTCTAGGCAGCTGAAGCTTCATCCCTGCTCTGGAGATAAACAGCTGTAGACCGAAGAGAGCATGGCAACATTAAAGTAGATATATTTTATGGCATCTGCATGAGCATACTGTCAAATATCATTACTCTGTCAAGACAGTAAAACTTGCACTAACAGTCATTAAATTTGCCTTAGGAGCTCATCTTATGTTTATGTTGATAGTTAATTGTTCTCTGGGGTGAGGTATGGCTTGAAATAATTTCTCCTTATTTTGGTCACTTAACATTGTGAGTTTAGTCAGTGAATTAAATGATTTTGCAGGATTTCCTGTGTTGCAGTGACAAAGCAGTATGGGGTAAACTTTAAAATTCTTCCTCCAAACAATCCAGTATGTGCTTATCCAAGCTACGTTACGTAGAAGGCAGGATCTGAGCTTGCCCAGGAGACAAGACACAACAGTTAACCTAGAAAAACTTGACTTATGTACAAGCACACTTCATTAGGGATTCAGAAAGAAAGTAAGTTGAATATTTTACCATGCCAATATTGCTGGTATTTTTAAAACATTATTACCAGAACATGTGCTTATCTTAAAAAGAATGTAGTGTTTAATGTCAAGGAGATGGTTGTGCTTTGAAGACTTACCTACTTTTCATTTTTTCATTGCTCAATAGACTGTTGAAAAGTAAGGGATGACTTTCACATGGATAATTCAAGCCACTTATGTATGCTCTTGCCCTACTAGTCTGCTTTTAGATATATATAGATATAGATATTTTAGAGGTCAGAAAGCAAAGGTTTGAGTACTTGCGTTGTCAAATGAAATTTGAGAATGGAAGGAAGTCTTCAACAAGGAGGCACATTCCTCTAATATTTCAGTGTTTTCAGCTAGTTAAAAGGTGATAACTTCGTAGTTGATATTTTATTTTTTCATATAGTGATAGGACAAGGGGAGGTGGCCTTAAACTGTAAGAAGATAGGTTTAGATTAGAGAAGCAGAATCTCTGCTGTGAGGGTGGTGAAGCACTGGAGCAGGTTGTCTAGAGAAGCTGTGGTGCCTGATCCCTGAAAGTGTTCAAGTCCAGGCTGGATGGGGCTTTGATCAGCCTGGTCTAATGGAATGTGTGGTGAGATCTAAGTGATCTTTAAGGTCTCTTCCAATTCAAACCATTTCTAAAACATATACAGCTTGTACTGTTTAAGCAAGTATAGTTGAATTCAAATGAAGAAAAAGAATTTTTTTGTTTTGTTCTTGTGAATTTTGTTTTTTTGTTTTAAATTGAAACTCAAGGGTGCTTCTACCCTGTTTTAAGTAGGAAAAGTACTTTAACTGGAGGAAAAATTTCATTATGTCACAGATACTCTGAAAGTGAAAACCCCCAACAGAAGGCCAAGAAAAATCAATATGTGGTCAAAGTACAGATTTTTTTTTTTTTAATGCTGTGATTTGCTATTGCTTTTTAATAATAAACCACCTAAGGAAATGGAAAGAAAACATTTGTTTGACCAGTAGTGTTCTGTTCTAGGGCAAGACAGCCTTATGCTATGCAGTATTTTCTTCTGTCAGAATAGCAGCCAGCCCTGACTTTTCCAGCTTCCTTCTGGTTTCAGTGTCAAGTCTTCTTCTTAGAGGTAAAAAAAAAAAAAACGAACAAAAAAAAAAAAAAAAAAAAAAAAAAAAAAAAAAAAAAAAAAAAAAAAAACAAACAAAAAAACCAAAAACAAACGAAAAACAACCAAACCTAACTTTTCTTTTGAAATACAGAGGAGTTATTTTCCCTTTCTTTTGTCAGACCATTCTAATTATTGCCTCACCTTTTGATTGTTTTTCTTGAATGACATTGGTGTAGGGGATTTTTTCTTCCTTAAACATCTCATTTGAGCTTATGCTTAATTTTTGCTTTGGCAGTTGCTTATCCATGGGTGGTTTTTTTCACACAGTTCTGGCTTACTGTGATTCAAGTTACATAGAAGGCAGAAAGACATTTATACATTTACAACAGTCACGTTATGAAAGGGTTGCAGGTTGAGCTTTTGAGTATCAGATACTGCCTGTGAAAATGAATCCAGTTTTCATTCCTTTGTTTTTATTATAATTTAACAAATTTGTTTCCAACAGTCTTTTGTTTCTAATACCTCCAACCTTCAATCATCTCAGACAATGAATTTTGTCTAATTCTTCAGTTAATTGTATTTCATAACAGGGAGTGGAGGAGTGTGCTGAAATCTCTGTATTGGGTTTTGATTTGTGTGTTTGTTTTTTTTAATTAAAGCTAAAATACTGTATTATCCAAAGCATTGTATATATATAACAAAAGCAACAGGAAAAAAGGGACAAAAGTTGCATGTTTGTGTCTTGCCATATGTATTTAATATATAAATTGCACAAAGCCCATTAATGTTTCCTTGGCAGATGGTCTAGAAATAAAAATACAATATTTCATTTTCCCAAAAGGTTTCTCCTCATATAAAAAAAAAAAATTCTACCATTTTTGCTTCACAGTCTATTTTAGAAAAATACTCTGAAGCTTGTAGCCACTTAAAAACTTGAGGGTGACAGAATGTTGCTAATACTGAAGTATTCAGCTAAATTTTTTTATAAGTGGAAAAATGTGAACACCAACACAGACATCTATGTCCATGTCAACAGTGTTAATATATTACATTATGCTCGAGGCTTTGTTTTACTAGTAATTAAGTTTTTCTTAGAGTTACAACAGGTTTGGGTACATATCATCTGTAGGTAGTAATACAGGAAGTGCTGGGTTCCAGGGCTAGGAAGTGCACAGAGGAATACTTGTTTCTTGACTTTAATGCTTTCTCATTTAATATCTTATGTGGGAAAATTACAATGCTGTCCCCTCCATTTTTCTGTAGTGGACCAGATCTATCATCTAGCATCTCCTGCTTCTCCTCCAAATTACATGTATAATCCTATAAAAACATTGAAGACCAACACTATTGGGACATTAAACATGCTAGGTAAGTGGATTTTATTTATTATTATTATTATTATTATTACTTTACTTGCTTAGACATCATATAATCCTGACAGAGTTACTGGAGAGAGGGGAGGATGAAGCAAATAAGTTGTACATTTTAAAAATTTGTTTCTTTAAGCAAAATAATGTTGGAGGTATTTTTACCCTCTTTGAAGATTTTTTTCCTTTAAATATATCTGCAAGTGAACAATGACAACATGGCTGTCAAAGCACAAGAACTTTGTGCCTTTAACGTGGCTATGGGGTGTGCAGTACCTACAGAAGTAACAGGGGCAATTAAGAGCATGGGATTTTTATAACACAGTTGTGTTCATGACTGCAGTTTTCACTTTGGTGACTGTGTAACATTCCCACAATTACTATAAGCGAGTGTTTCTTTCCACCTCAGCAAACATTGGACTAGGTGGAACTGCACTGGTTAAAACTCCAGATATCAGGAGTATTGCACCCTCTTGTGAGTGCCTTGGCTACCAAATTCTGAAAGAGTGTTTAATGTCTAGCTTCATTAATTATAATGCAATGTTTTCAGCTTTGCCTGTTAGTTTGGATGCTGGGAATGGGTCTGTGAAAAGACGACCTCAAGCCTTTGCTACTTTTTCCTCCTATCTTTGTGCCATTTGCTGTGATGCAGAATCGTCTGAGTGTCAGTGATCCTGAGAATTGTTATGAGTCAGAAGAACTCCTGGGCATTAGCATAGCTGAGTTTGTTATTTGAGTGATTCTCTAGACTAAAGTGCAGTTCAGAGAATCAAGTGATTCAGAAGCTGTTGAGGTACCAGAATGGCACAGGTGAGAGATTTGTTTGATTTGCCATGCCAACTTGAAGACCAGAAAGCCATTGAAATGGAATGCAGGATAATCTCAAGTGATGGGTAGGATCACCCAAGCAGTTTAAAAGGGCATAATGGAGGAGAAAAGATTGATTTTTGTCCCTATGGCATGGTACATTGTAGAAGTTTCTTTGCATAGCTTGTCTTTAATCTATGTAAAGAAGGAGTTGGTAATCATAATATACTATGTTATTTCAAGATCCTGATTTCCTTGGCCTTTATTTAGATTGTAATAGATGAAGTTCTTGGATCTTGATTCAATGCAGCTGCTAGTCCCAGAAGCAAACACGTCACATGCAGGTGCGGCTCTGCTGTTTCTTTAATTTTCTAGTTTGGAAGTGGGAGCTATGGATGTGATTTACAGCATAATTTGTCTAGTTAGAAAAATCTAATTCTCTTCAAAAACATGTAAAACAGGATCACACTAAAACAGCTAGCATGAGTAAAAGGTTCTTGCACTTGCTCTAATTATGTACTTCTTTCCCTGTTGCCCAAAATCTAGGTTTAGCTAAACGTGTTGGAGCACGGCTGCTGCTGGCCTCTACATCAGAAGTTTATGGAGGTAAGAAGAATAAAACAGGATTTAGAGCTCTTCAGATAGGACTGTGTAAAAGGATATTTACACATCTTTTGTCAGATATCAGAACAATAGATTTTCATCACTATCTTAGCTTGCTGTTTTAGGAGATGTTTTTACTGTTTAAAATGTGAGAAAGGCATTTATGGTGCTTGTTTTGTGTATCTTATCAAGAGTGGAGGCAGGAGACTTGTGGTATTGTCTGTATTTTTCCCGTGTCCTGGTTTGTGTCTCTTTTTCCAAAGGGCTTGTAGGGAAATTGAATGTTGTATTCTAAAGTCCAGATGCTATAATGAGAACCTGAGAAGAAAGATAATTTCCATAGTAAATATGTATATCTTTTTCCCGTCGCATAGGAATTGTATTGTTAAGATTTAGCAATTGCCCTGGTGTGTAAGAGACAAAGGACGCAACTGCCTAGCTAAGAAAATACTGGTTGTGCATGCAAGTTCTTCTGGTATCTCTTTAGATGTAATATTTGGCAGTGCTCTTCATCTTCCTATTACTGTTAGAAGTGCAGGAGGGAAAGAATGATAGATTAAAATGGTGACTGGATGCAACAAGAATCTTTAGTACTTCCTTGGATGTGTTACAGACCCTATGCCTGCTAGAGAGAGAAACTTCTTTCTGTTCTGAACTATTGCATAATTGATAATAGCAGTGTTGCAAAATTGGTGGAGATACACAGGCACAGTACCCTGCTCAATGGGAGTAGATTTGACTCTTGGCTGTAAGAACAAACAGATAAACAAAAAATGGTCACCTGTGTTACAAAGATACAAAGCTTTGTGAGTAAAAAGTGGGAAAGGACAAAGAACACACATTCAGGTGTACACTTTGGGTGAAGCAACTTCAGTCCAGGCAATTCAAAGTAAGTTCCCTAGCAAGAGATCACTAAGATGATTGGCCAATCAAAGTGGCTTGAGGATGTGCAGCATTCCTCCTGCTTCCCAAGCCTTAGATTATCCATGGTCAGGCTCTGCAGAGAAAAATGGTAGCCCCAAGGACTCTTCTGTAACTGAACAAACTCCTTTCTGGAGTATCTCCTTTCCCACAGCATCTTTTCAGACCCTTTTAAGATTGCTATAGGCTTTTATAATCATGTAAATCTTCTGTGCATTTACCATTGCTCTGTGGCTTTCATGTGGCATTCATTCATTCATAATCATGTCTGAGCAGCATAAAATCAGGAAGATTTAATCAGAACCAACTGTCAAGGCTGTTTCAAAAATTAGCTTTCAACACTAGGAAATTCTGTAGTAGTGTATGCAAACTTTTAACCCAGTAGAAATTATACCGTCCTAAAGACAACAAAGGGGGAAATTTAACCAAGTGTTTGTATTTTTTCAAGCATATAAAGTACACACCATCAAGGTTCCCAAGTGATTGTTGTTTGGTTCTTTGTTTTTTATGATCAAGAACTTATACACTGAATCAAACCAAAGGATTGTTTAACCTGATTGTGCTAGTGATAGCTAGTAAAAATGCTTAGGGTAAAATAGAAGAAATGCTAAGTACTTTGTGGCATATCACTCTTATGTTCTTAAGAAATGCAGTACATCCCCATTTCCTTCATTTTTCTTCCCTTGTTTTGTATTTTATGAATTTTGAATGTTTTACTTTCCTACATAACCTCTAATGCCTCCTACATAACTGCTGCTACATAACCTGTAATATTTCCTCTGGGGCGCATTAGGTAAAAGTCATATTTATGCCCTTGAGGTAGTCTGTCTTTGCAGAGAAGAGTCGAATTTAACCCTCCGTTAACACACCCTGGCAGTTGCTGGCTGTTGTTTGCTTGTACTCAATTATTTTACTAGTCTTTCATCTTCTGCCATTGCCATTTTCATAGTTCCAATGATTGCACTTTAAAGAAATTGGGTTAAAATGTAAGATTTTCTAAAGTGCAGAATTCAGAGAGAAGCTGTGCTGACTCGTGTAACACCAACGCTCTCCTGAAAATTTCATCATATATAGTCATCTTTTGATATATCATAATCTAAGGTGGGTTTTTTTTTTTCCTCACAGATCCTGAAGTTCACCCTCAAAATGAGGATTACTGGGGGCATGTGAATCCAATAGGTCCAAGAGCCTGCTATGATGAAGGGAAGCGGGTTGCAGAGACCATGTGCTATGCATACATGAAGCAGGTATTAAACTTGCATCAGATTTGTTGGTTTTTCTGTAATTGTTGAAGGCAAATGTATGGCAAGACTGGAATGTGTGTATTTAGGGGTAGGAGGGCAAAAGACAACGTCTTGAGTAGGAACACTTACCCTGTAGTTGCAAAATCTGTTTCCTTTAAAGGGAAGGTTTTATTGCTCCCATCTGTTGTGTGTTTTCTGATGAGCAGTCTTCTTGTAGAAAATGTGCTTTAGTCTTCTTAATAGGTATAATATGTCTTTCAGTATAGTAAGTTTTTAGACAGGTTGAACTGAGGTGACCTTAATGTGCTGAGAAGTCAATGGGATTGAATAGGTCCATTACTGATAAATGTGGAATGATGAAGGAGAATAATCAAAATCAGAATATGCAGGTAAGAATGAGGAAGGTCTTTAATGAGTACTTACATAGTAGCAATGTGTTTTAAGTACTTTTGAAATGTCTTAAAATTATATAGGTATAAATACAGATCTTAATGAATACCTGGCTATTTAATGCCTGTTTTCAGACAAAGACAGTAACATGAGGATAAAAATACAGTTTAAAATATGTTTAAGAAATTATATATACCAGTTTCCTTGTGTTTCCTAACCATAATTAACTAATGTAACATTGACTCTTTACCTGTATGTAAATCTTGCTTAATTGTGGTACAGCTAGGCTCTAGCTGTTCAATTACCAAATGTGGCACACTAAGGAAAATGGTTATCAGTATTTCTTGTTATTTGCAGCCTTAATATACAAAAGTATAAATCAAACATAGTATATTGTATAGAACTTTAAACCTTTAAATTATAAAATTCTAAGTGCTTTTATAAACCTTGGAAACAGAATCAAGCTGAAGTGATAAGACTTTAGGAAATGCTATTTTAATATAGAGTAGTAATTCTGTCTTATCTCTTCTACCAGACAGAGAAGGCAGAGGTTCTGTCTCCTTTGTTTTCTTTTAAATCATTTAAGGTCCAACATGGTGATGCTGCTCTTGTTCAGGATGATGTCTCCAGTATTTCACTGTAGCAAAACATTCCTTGTCAGTCTGGAGTCTCATTTGCAGTTAAAGATTGCAGATTTTATGAGAAATCCTTGTGCTGTAGAGTGTTGCATTTTTTGCAGGTTTGTTGAACGCACTGTACACCCTTCTTTTAGAAGGGCATGAGTAGGTAATTTTTAAAATCATGGGCTGTGTCTTACAACCACAGAATGAGTCATGATAGCATCTCATAAATTTTATGCAGGATTTACACTTAATAGGAAAGCTGTGTAAGGTGGAACTGCAGTGCACACATACATCAAGTAAAAACTCATGATGCACATGAGCTGTCTGTCCTAGGGGCAGTTCTCTGACGTATTTCTTGTACTTTGTTATGGGTTAGTGAAGTCTGCCCAAGCTTGTCATATGTTCAGATATATTCTGAAACACTGTTGAGCTGGTGTGGGGAAGAGAGAGGGGTGGGTAGTGTTTAGGTGATATGCTGTTACTGGTGGGGGAAACTTTACCTTTTGAAAAGATCTGATTTCCTATGTGCAAATAAGCGTTGTGCTTTTAAAATGATTTTCAGTAGGTGTAACCTAGCCTCAAACAATAAGATTTGCAGTATTTTAGGCTAAAATATTTCCAGAGTCTCTCAGCTTCAAAAAAAAGAAGAAACAGGCAAAGTTATTTTGCGTTTTTTGGTCATTTCCTCCGAAGATTGCCATCATTATGCACATTGCTAGGTACCTTAAATACCTAATAGTGTTTTTCAAAAAACGTGAAATAAAACAAAACTTCTGCATTATACTTCCAGATAGCCTGTTTGAATCAGAATGGGTTTTGAATCTAGTCAAAGTTGACTATTTGCTGTTGTCAGAGTTCCTCAGTAGCCTGTCCTGACCAAAGTGGTTTTAGTGCATTTTTTTCTGCTAGTGGTGTTGTTTTGCTTGCTTATTTTGACCCTATGAATTTGACATTTCTTAACTTTATCACTTGAAAAAACAGTGGGAGGGGAGTTTCAGCACACAGTATCGCAGTGTGAATTTTGTGCTTTGTTCAGAACTTGCCATTCAGTTATCTGTTCAACCTTAAAAAAATTGCTTTTGGCATTCTGGAGCTACCTGGAAATCTAGGTATTGATGTTTGCTCCAGTACTCTGGATTAATTTAAGTACGGACTAGAATCTGATACTACCTTCATGGCAGAGATTTGCATCATCTGCATAGGTGTGTTATTAAAAAAATGCACAGCAATTGAAATGCTGTGCATATTAAGGGTGTTTTGTGAACCAGATTTCTTTCTTTTTTTATACTACTGACCTGTAAGGAAATTCTCCAGAGCTGAAGCAACACTTCAGGTCACATGGGAATGTTGCAGGAAAATTTTTCTTCTCCTTCCACTTTCTTAATCTATTTTTTCATACCAACTATGCGACTCTGAAAGCTTTGGTGGTAAGAAATGGGCTTGGTTGTGATACAACTCTCACATTAAGTGATAGCTTTGGAATTGCCTTAAAACAGCTGAGGCGCTGAACTATAAGATGGTAATATTTCAACCATAAAGTTGTAGGTTGTGTCCAAGGACCTGCATTATGCGCAAAGTATGGAGTCAGATCATTGAGGTTGTCCTTCCTAGCTTATTTAGGAGCTTTAGTGTTTATGAAATTCACAACTCAGCATCACTGTTTTTGCAAAATAATAATCGAAAGCTATTAGTAACAGAGTATTAATGGCATTTTTTATACAATTGACAGTACATATAAATAAAATTCCTTGGACACAGCCTCATTGTAGAGTATTGTAGCTTAAACACATCATAGATGGATCCAGTGTACCCAGTGATAGTAATTCTGCTGTGAATGCAGTTCAGTGGTTTGGGAACAATTTTGAGAATTACTGATCTGTGAAACACATGGGAAAGAATATGAATCAGTAAGAAAGTGACTATTAGAGCAGGGAATGCAGACAACAATCTAAGTAATTTTGGCTGAGACATTGGTAAAGATTTGTATCAGGTCACAGTGATACCCCTGCTACTGTCTGTACTTCTGCAGCAGATTTTTTTTAATTCCGGTTGTCTACTGGAGAGCAGACATTCGTAGCTTTTCCTTTCCTGATCTTTTGTGCTGGGAGGTCTAACTCATGCTTGCTGTTCAGGTAGATCACAGAGGAGTGGAAGAAGAAAGAAGGAAGACTGGTAATTTAATAGGAGAAGCTTACCTGATATCCTTGTGAATTACAGCCACAACATAGCATGTTCAAATTATTTTGGTTAAAAGAAACTTGGCATTTGAATTGTATTGATCTCTTTTCTAAGACAGTCAATGCAAGGAGATACTTGTTCTTAAAAAGCTTATTAAATTGAAATATGTCTTTTTAAATTAAGGAGTTATTGTAGCATCCTTGATAGCCTTGATAGTTTCTAGACCTAAGGTCTCTAAATCACTGGCAAAGACTCATGCTGAAAACCATGGACAGCTTTGTTTTGCAGGGGAGACTGGATAATTAATGCTACATTTTGACTGACAGCTATAGAATAGTCTTGAGTACTTATTCAGAGGAGGTATCTCCATAAGCCAATCTTTCCTGCTTTACTGTTTCTTTTCATCTGTACAGGGCCAGTCTGTGTGAAGAAATTCATACTGATAAATAACAGAATGAGCTGAAGTGTTTTGCTAGTCTGCAATTCTGTGTATTATGATCTTGCTTTCAGGCTCTTTTTTGGATTGCTCAAGGAATTTTCTTTCTGGTCAGTCTGCTGTGGGAAGGCATTGTCTTAAACTGTGAGGACAGAAGGCAGTTGATCGCATTTTATCTCAGCATTAGGGATAGATCTCAAGCTCCCTTTACATGTAGCAGTATGAGCCAAAGGGGTTTTTTTTCCTTTCTCTAGGAGTTACTAAAATACCATACATTACTTGCTGCTGCAAACCTGGGGAACTAATTGACTTCGATAGCGGGGATATTGTAGAGGTAGTCAGTCATTACTACATGTTATTGATAATATTCAGAGTAACAGGACATAGCTAAGATACAGACAATTAATACAAAAAGGAATAGAGCTACTCAACATATAAAAAGGGTCACTTGAAATGAGATGTTCATGAAACAGCAAAAGGAGAGTTATGACAATTTTGAAGTTACTGGCTCCAAAATCTCTTTGTCTGTGGAAGAGTTTCTTTTGAGAAGACAGATTCCAGTTTTAAAGGGGCAAATGAAAAATTAGCTGCATAGAAAATAGATTTTTCAAAGCAGTAGGCTGCAGAGAAAAGCTTTGCTAGATGATACTATAAATAAAAGATCGTTCTTTTTAAAAAACATTACAGTGGAGTGAGGTGAATAAATAGAAGGGAGAAGAAATAATGGATTCATTGTGACTGTGAGTAAGTGCCCACAGAGAATGTGTTGTTTTTCTTTTCTAGATCCCTTGCTGGTTTCCAACCAGTACTGGAAAACAAGGCTGCTGCTGTAGCTTGTGCAGTGCAAGAGAGGCTTTTTGGTCAGCATTGTTGAATGAGTTATTTTTATCTTGAATACTACCTTCCAAGTGCCTTACTTTCTGCACTTCTTATTAATGGCAGTATCTGGAAAGCTCATGTGAAATACAACCCCTTCCTGAAGGAGTCAGTGGCCTTCTTAAGATAAAGTGCTGGGCAAAACAAAGGAGCAGCTCTATAAGAGTATGTCTTTCCAAATGCAGTGAAGGCTTTGGGAATGGTTCTGTCATGTGCTGCTGGAAGTATACATTTAAAATGTGACACTGCTGTGCTTTTTTTTAGCTAACAAGAAGTAAAGAGTATATTCCCAGCTGATGCATTTTGCATGGAAGGAGGCTTCTGCTAGTTGCAGAGTCTCTTTCAGTGGGAAGGACCCAGTGTATGTTGTGAGGTTATTTTTTTGGCTCTGTTGTGGATGCAAGCTTGCTGGACAAAGACTCTGTATCTTTTCCCATGCGCAGTAGTTACCTCCCTTGTTACTGTTAGTTTACCATTTACTTGCAGTTGCAAACAAGGTTTGATCATGACAAATGAAATCTTGCCTGCAGCTAAATGGAATTGAACATTATTTGACTTTCTCCATACTGGGAGATGTTGGGCATCACCTGTACTACTTGATGTTTCTGATTCGAGTAATACTTGACATCTTGAATGTCCCTTTTGCCTGTCTCTCACCCTGTAAAAAGCTAGTTCTACTGCTTTCACAAAACATCTTTGAGGATTCGTTTGGTTATGAATCACTTGGAGACCTAAGAGAGAAGGTCACATTTTCCTGTCTCTTGTACATGAAGCTACATTTATTTCCAAGAAAAATGTGTTTCTAGGTCTCTTCTGAGTGAGTTGTGTATGAGCTGCAGCTTTCAGCCATGGATGTACCAACAGTATGCTTCTTCCACATACACCTTCTTCCAAGACATGAGAAAGCATTGGTCTAAGCCTTAGTAAAAGACATGGAAAATACAAGATGTTCTACATATCCTCTGAAGGAATGGTTATGGAAAGAATGTTTGCAGAACACTGTGCTTGTGACTTCAGTTGAATAAGAGCGCAGAAAGTTTGCTTCAGACAAATTTTTTCCTGTAACTGATACAAGGATGTCTTTTTCTGGGAGATGAGAGGACCAGGTAGTTAGAGGAGGATACATAGGCCTGCACTGGGGTTGGCACCTTCTTCCCTACCTTGTGACTATCACTCTCAGATGGTAGCATCTATCTGCTTACAGCGTACCATATTGCTCTGAACTCAGTATCCTGTTTTAGCTCACAGAGGCCAAACATCCTTCTTGTAGACTTTATCATAAACCGTGGCTTGTCCAAGTGAATGTCAATCAAAATAACTCCAGAGAGATTACTTCAGTCTACAGTCTCTAACTGTTAAAATGCTTTGTCCAGAAAGGTTTCAGTTTCACATATTCGTTCCATTTTCCTTTGAAAATTTGCAAAATACTCTGTAGAAAGGACTTCTGGAAATGATAAAAATGTTTCTTGGAAAAAAACTGCGCCATTGGAAATCGTATTGCGTGCATTTACACAGCCTAATAAGAAGGGCACCAGAAAAGCACTGTATTTACAAAACCACTTTATGGCCTTTGTAAAAGATACTTTTCTGATATGTTCAGCTTTTCTAAAGTATGGACTTTTGTAATCTGTGGAATTGCTGCCTTGGTGCTATATCTGGTGATTGTGAGACTTCACTTATGTGCAAAAAAAGTAGCTAAGTCCTAGGTGAAGTAAGTTGTTATTGGAAAGGTATTACTGAAAAAATCTTTAAGTTCTTCCTGGAAGAAAATGCATGTGCTAAAATCATGAGCTGTTCCTAGCACTGATTTAGATTTGCATTACAAATACTGAGAACTAGTATAAATTACCTTGCTGTATATGCACTACATTTTTCAGAACGGCTGAGGACAGATTTGAAGTGTTTTATTATTAGAAAATAATGCGTGTTAAAGCTGAAAGATGGATTCTTAAAAAGCTTCTTGACAGGGGAGAGTTTACACTGTAGGGGAGAAAGAGGCTTTTATTAAGGAAGTAATGATTTTTTAAATTATTTTTTTTCTTTGGCTGCAGGAAGGAGTTGAAGTGAGGGTTGCCAGAATATTCAATACCTTTGGTCCTCGAATGCATATGAATGATGGAAGAGTTGTCAGTAATTTTATCCTACAAGCTCTCCAGGGAGAACCACTAACAGTAAGTGATGACCTGGTGATATGAAGAACGATTCATCTTTATGTCCTGTCCTGATGTCTTGCAAATGAGGATAGATTTTAGAAAATACTGATGTTCCCCTCCTCCAAAATGTAGTGTTCCAGTGTACCAAACTCAAGTGTATGGAATGACATGTCTGAAGATGTGCTCTGTCGATGAAGTTGATCTTTCTTGCCCAGAAGGAAAGAAGGCTACCAGTTGTGATCTGCAGAAGCATTTCAGCATTCTTTGTATTGGGGATATAAACAAAATCCAAAGTTCTGTCTGGAATATCTCTAAGAAAAGCAGATGATCCGAGGAGAAGAAGGGTGAAAGTGTTGCGGTAGCTCCTACAACTCAAGTTCTCACAGAGCAAAATCTGGAACTGGACAGAGCATTGAAGAGTTTAGGCCAGGGAATAAGTCATGCCAAGCAACATGAAACTTGGCGTCCCGTGATAGAACTCCTCTAACTTGAATCTTTTTGAAAAAGTGTGCCAAAGTATGGCTACCCCCTGCAAAGCTTTGGTGGTAGATACTACCCTACTGACAGTGCAATCTAGAACTCTTTACAAAGAAAGAAAATTTAAGGAATTCATATTCCATTTGTTCTGCAAAGCAATGCACATCACCTGGCTTAAGTACTGATAATTTCTTGAGATTGGTCTTTGCTGGAGGTCAGCATTTGCTTGCTTGCTTGCTATTTAACAATGATTGGTCATTTAGGCAATTTTTTACTATTTTTTAATGTCATTGTTGATGAATCTTGACTACTCTGGTGTTCCTAGCCTTTGCTAAATTTCCAGTTTAGACTTGTGGTTATTTCAGAGTTACAGGCCTGCAGTAATGCTGTGTTTGCCACGTCTCCTAAAGACTGATTTTTTTCCTCCAGAGATTTACTGCTTTTGTAGAAATCACTGTTAGTGGTTAGTGTATGGTAGCTGTTGTGTGATGCTGGCTGTAACTTACCCAGTGTTTACTGGAGCATATGACATTTAGTCTGCCATGTAAGTCAGCATTAAGAGTGCAGACCTCAGGGCTTAGTCTTGGTAGCTGACTAAACCAGTGAGCCCACGTTGCCTAGCCCTTGATAGGAATCCCTTCAGCACTACATAGACAGCACAACCGTGTGGGTGAGTGCTTTTTTCCTATCAAAACATTAGAAAAAAGGAATTTAAATTCCTGCAGAGTTTCATTTTCTTACCCAGGTGTCTTCCAAACTTGCTTATTGTAACTAAAGAAATAGAAGCAGGCAAGAAAATGGTGCTTCCTGTTTTGATATTTTGCATCCTTGTAGGACTTGCTTGTATCAAAATATGAGTGTGGCCATGTGCTGATTTGTGAGGATGTTCCCAGGATGGCATCCCTGGGCATAAAGTCTGAGCCTCTAAATACTGTTTAGAAAATTTACTGGCTTATAGAGGATCAGAAAGTATTTCCATTTTTTGGGTTTGGTCCCCAGTGTATATAGCAAGCCATTGCCATATTTGGCCTGTCAAATGTCTTTTTCATTCATGCATAGTTTCTCAGGTTTTATTGGCAGTAGTACTGCAGTCTTTTATAAGAACAGAGTGAGAACACTAACTGGAAGTTTTGTGAAGCCTTACAAAATACAAAGCACTTACTTTGTTTTAGAACATACAGTCCATGGAATATTTCAGAGCATCAATAAGAGAAGTCTGGAGTCCATGTTCTTCTGTGGGAAGGGGTATTGGAAGCTTTTATTGTATTTCTATAATTGCCATGCTGCCTAAACTTTAGCAAGGGTATAATTATAATAGGGGTTAAAATAAAATGTTCTGCCCAACACTGTTCTGTAGGACATAACTGTCTGATGTTGAAAATTACTGTATCTGAGAAAAGGAGTAAGGGGAGAGTTCTTCAGCTGACCAGGTCAAATAAAACTATTTATCAGCAATAAGCAGTGGCTGAGACCTAAAAAAACAAAATCACTCTTATATCATCACAGAATATATGGCTGACAGGAATACCAAGTGTGTTATCTCTTTAGAAACTCTTATGTGTTTGGTCTCTCAGTTGAGAGTACTTGTTCAAATGGAGTAAATAATCTCTTGAGGAAGCAGTCTCACTGAGTTGTAGAAATTGTGGCCTATGCAAAAATGGTGGTTGTTGTTTTGTTATTGTAAAAGAAAGATTTATTAAGAGAAACTGAAGGATAGAAACTATATTGTCTTTTCCAGCCATTTACTGTATGTCAGAAAGATAACGACTTGGCTGTCTTTGCAAAAATATTGTACAAATATTTAGTTCTGTAAAGCTTATCCCACATGCTAAAAGTAAAGCTAAATGCAGGAAGCTCTGCATAAATGCATGAAATCTGCTTCCTGTTTGTTTGGGAGTCCATCAGGCTGTCACTGTGCTCCTGGTGCGTTCCTTTCTCAGTCAGTTTCTGGGTAAACTGTTAGACTCCTGATCTTACCCAATGTGTAATCAAATGTGAATTCTTCTGGGCTCTGAATCAGCCTTGGAGAGCTCAAGGCTTACCAAGTAACAGGTGGCCTGTGTACCATTGTACTGCCCTTTCTGTCCTCAAGGAAAACAAGCAGGCTTCCTTTTCTGTCTTTCCAAAAGCCTTTCTGTTGCAGCAGGTTGATGGTAAAATGTGTGTGTCCCCAGTTAAACGAAAATGTTTTCGCCACTTAAATGTGCCTACTGATAGCTTTCAGAATGTAAATATTCATGTTCTAAAGACTTTAGTACTGCACTTGGTTAAACTGTGAAAAAATAATACTATCAAATACCATTCTGTATGCTTCAAGTGTATGTTAATATCTGTTTGAACTTCAGCAACTTGCTCCAAAGTACCAGTATGTAATCTGAGGAGACTTCTTTTTTTTTCCTTTCTAAGGTCTTGATACAAATCTGTACAGGTGACTTTGTGAGTTGTATCATCTAGAAATTACTCTGCTTCCCATTTCCCTAGATAGTAATATTTAGTCACATGATTTTTGATTTGGTTTTGACCTGATTGTTTTAAACACAGTGCTGTTTCTCAACAAGTTTTTTAGAGACCACTAACATTTAGTGGTCTCTTTGAAGCTGGCTGTTGTTAATGAGCAAGTCAAAACTGCTCATCATAACCACATCTTAGCAGTCTAAAGTTTGCTTTAAATCTTTGGCACTCCTTTTTGGCTGAGTGCAGGCTGCACCTTCTTTCAGTGTTCCACGAGAGGACAAAGCATTACTCCGTCCTACACCCCTGAGAAGATTTCCTTCATGCAGAGTTCTGGTTAACAAAATACCTAGGGATATGTTTAGTGGAGACAGATCCAAGAGGAAGACAACCTTCAATGAACTGATACTTAGCCAAAGGCTCTGCAAGCACATTTTTTTCCATCCGTCTAACTCTGAGCTTGTGTCTCAAGTGTTTCTCCTTGAGACATTTTTCTAGAATGGTAAGGACAAGATAATTGGGCTAGAGAGGAGTTCTGTATTTATTAACTTTCCTATTTTTTTATGGTTTTAGGTCTATGGACCTGGAACTCAGACAAGAGCTTTCCAGTATGTCAGGTAAGCCTTGTTTGTTCTGGCTGATCATTTATGGTTCAGTTAGCCTGGTCAGCTTTGTATGCGTGTGCATTTGCTTAACTTTTTTTAATCGTTTTTTAATACAAGCATTCCAAAAAATGTGCACCCATATAAATCTGATTTCAACATTTCTCAGCTGCCTGATCTGCTTTACTGGAGCTCTTAGGAGGCAGCTTTACTTTCAGAAGGGAGACACAGAAATTTTTAAAAATACCAAGAAAAAAAACATTAATTGGTTTAGAATTTTACTTGAGATACTAACATGCTCTTCCCTTCCAGAGACAGCAAGTAACAGCCAAGTTTTTAGTGCTGAACAGTTTGTCACTCCTTGCATTTTAATGCAGTGCTGCCACCTTGTGTCCTTGGGACTGCTGTGGTTGGTGTGCAGGCTGTGCACAAAAAAAAAAAAAAAGCCATGGTGGATTTCTGGGTTGTTTTAAGCATTTTTTCCTTGGAAATGTTCTTTCCCTCTGCTGAAAGTAGTGTCAGCGGTAATAGATGTTAAAGAAACCCCATCAGGTCAAAGTACCCATTCCTTTCCTGATTATAAGTCATAATGAAAAGGATCTGGATTTCTATGTGTAGGGCCAAGGTACTACATCTGTGGCTAATAATCTAAGATAACAATGAGTTATGTTGCTGGGGGAAAGTAACACCAAAATACTGGTTTTTAACAAACTTGGTTTAAAAATTTTTGAAAATGAGAAGACAATTCAAACAACAGGCTGCAAAGCAGGTGGTAGTGTTACATGCTTCTGTATTACAACTTGCTCTGTTCTGTTTGAAATGCATTGGAAATCAGCCTCTGGATATGTCGGATACTGGATATAAGAGGAAATATTAATATTTTTTTAATACAAACACTCAAAACATGCACCCATATGAATCTGATTTCAGCATTCCTCAGCTGCCTGATCTGTTTTACTGGAGCTCTTAGGAGTCAGCTCTCTTTTTAGACCAAGAATATTATTTATAGAGAAGTGGAAATTGCCCCAATTTGTTCTTCCCTCTTTTGCAGTGATCTTGTGAATGGGTTGGTGGCATTGATGAACAGCAATGTCAGCAGTCCGGTCAACTTGGTGAGTATGAGTTCTCCACTCCTGAGTTACAGTGCACTGGTCAACACCACCTCTGTTTTCCTCCTTGTCACTGCTACTGATTTCTAGAGAAAATAAATGGAATAAAGAAAGCTCTTTCCATTATGAGGATCATATTCTCCTCTGTACTTTCTTTATAAATAAGACTACGTCCCTACGTATTGAAATCTTACAGTTCCAAGAACAGGATAAATTTGCTGGAGTTTTCCATTTGTTTTAGCAGAAGATGTATGTAATTAGAATATGAAGGAAAAAGATATGTGGGCAACATGTGCAAAGTGCACCAAGAAAATGACTGAAGACTGATTTTGTGGAAAGAAAGCACTGAAGGAATCCTTAGCTCTAGATAATTAGAAATAATTTCATACTGCCCTGGATTCAAGGAAAATGTGATAGTATTTTATGGTATAGTTCTCTAATATTGTTTAAAATGCTTGGAGCTTAACTTGTCTAGTAAGATTTTTGTTCTGTTCTGTTTGTTGTCACCTTATTCTCAGTAGTGGATTTAAGAATACAAAAAGGATGCATATCCCAAGTAATTTCTTGTGTATGCCAGCCTTTGCCAAATCAGATACTCAACTCTGCAGAGCAGTTGTTCACTAGATTTTCCTTTTCTCCTGTGGTAATTCATTAATTAACGAATTCATTTCTGTATTTCTATTCAAATGCTGGTATGTTTAAACTCTATTACATGCTTTGTCTTTAGAAAACTTAGTATTTCAGTCTATATGTATCTTAAATACTCAGCTTTAGGTCAAATGAGATGTGGTAAAGAAGAGTTTTGAAATAAGCTAGGGATGGGGAATTGAGTCTGATAAAGGTGAACTGATGCTAGCAGAAAGTGCTCAGCATTTCAGTGTGAAATGCTGATCAGGAAATTATGTGCAAGTTGGTTAAAAAAAAGAAAATTAATATTGTATAGGAAAGCAAATAGCCTTTATGTATTGGTATGTAAGCTGTAGTAGATTTGGAAGCAATTGTTTGCAGCTAAATGAGTCTGGGTTCCTAACTTTGGATGAACCAAGAACTTAGCATACTTCTTCATGATACCTGTTCTCAACTGGACACAGTCCTTGAATCCAGATTTCCAAATGATGTGGCTGTGTGGGCTGCTCAGTGACCTAGGCCTTTACTGTGATTACCAGCTCTTTACAGACTGATCTTTTGGGGGGTGAGGGGAAGGAGGGCAGAGAACAATACCTCCCTACATACACTGAATTACCAGTGTGAATGTAATAGAGGACAAATTTTCTAATGAGTAAGGAACTTGTCAAAGTTGTGGTTTGGTTTTGGGTTTTTTTTCTTTCAACAAAGTAGAATAAAGCTTAGTTTAGCTTTTTCAGAGTTTAACCTGCCCCTGTTGGAACCATCTTTTGTCTAGCATATCGTAAGGTATTTAATTGTTATTGAAGTGAGCATCTCTTATGTTTGTAGGGGAACCCAGAAGAGCACACTATCCTAGAGTTTGCCCAGTTAATTAAAAAACTTGTTGGTGAGTACGACTAATAATTCTTTGTAAAGTTTATTAAGTACTTATTGTCATTAGATAATTATTACTTGATGAGTGTGTGTAATATGTCGATAATTTAATTAGTCTTTGGATTTCTTAATACTTTTATCAAAGGCATTTAATCGTATCATTAAATATTAATAAGATAATCCAAATCCTCTCAATTGTCTGTAAACTATTATGAAGAGTAGAATGAATACATTTTCTGTGTATCTGTGTAATCTATAGCCATTAATTTATATAATGTTTGGACAATTTTTTAGGTTTGTTTTGGCACAAGGACAAGACATAAATGAAATGTAAAATACATGAATGAAAATGTCCTGCATAATATCTTAGCTGCAACAGGAATCCTTCAGGAAGGTGGTTCTTTGCAGTTGTGCAGGCTGTGGTCCTTCAATTACCATTAAAAACCTCATGCTGTGGCAGCAATCTTTCTCTGTTCTTTTTCACTGTTTCTATCTAACAGTGATTCTTGAAAGGGTTGACAGCCCCTGGGAAGAAATACTGTGGCTTCCTCTTCATTCTTGCTCTGACACCTGTAGCAAATCAGAGCTCTCAAGAATGGAAGGAAATGGTTGTGCTTGGTCTTCTAGTGTGGCTGCATAATGCGATGAAACATCCTGCTGCCGTTAGCCGAGGGCTTTTAGTGTGTACATTCCAGAAGTGCTTCTGACAGATCTGAAAAAGACAAGTTCAAACATATAACACAGAAGCTGATGCATGTGTTGTTTCTAATAAAAGACTGTTCCCTCTGGAAAACTTTTGTAAATCCACAGATCAGGGAAGGAAATGGAAAAATCACAGCACCAAAGCCATCAGACACATAGATCAATTGTCACCCCTGTTTGTCTGTTCACAAACAACTTGATGTGTTCCAGTCCACTCAGAGAGACGGTTTAGTTCTAAATGGCATGTAAACTATTTGCTAGATTTGGTTAGAAGAATTGGCCTCTTTCTATGTGTTGTTCTGAGGAAAGGCAAGTACTTGGTTATTTAAATCAGACTGGAGATTACAGGCAAAGAGAAACTGCCCGTTTGTAATGCTGAAGTGCTAACAATCATGGAATGGTTGAAGTTGGAAAGGATCTCTGGAAGCTGCTTGGTCCAACCCCTCAGCTCAGGCAGGGCAACCTACAACCAGCACTGGCCCAGGACCTGTCCAGATGGCTTTCAGGTATCTCCAAGGGTGGAGACTCCACATCCTCCTTGGGCCATCTGTGATTCAGTTTGTGCCGACTGGCTCTGATCCTGTCACTGGGCACCACTGGACAGAGCCTGGCTTTCTCTTCTTAATCCCCCATCTCCTATTTATACGCGTGGATGAAATTCCCCATAGCCTTTTCTTCTCCAGATTGAAGGGCCCCATATCTTTCAGCCTCTCCTCATACTCCAGTCCCTTCATCATCACCATGGCCCCTTTTTTGCACTCGCTCTGTATGTCCCTGTCTGTCTTATACTGGGGAGCCTAGAACTGGACACAGTTCTCCATATGGATCTCATCAATGTTGATTAGTGGTAAAGCTGATCTCCCTTGTCCTGCTGGCAGCACTTGTGGAGCCCAGGATATCATTTGCCTTCTTTGTGGCAAGCACATACGATGGGTTCATATTCAGCTTGGTGCTCACCAGGACCTTCAGTCCTTTCCTGCTGAGTTGTATTACAGCTGGTGGGTCCCCAGCCTGTACTTCCCCAGGTTCAGGACTTTGAACCTGTTGAATTTCATGGGGTTCCCGTGAGCCCTTTCTCCTGCCTCGTTTCTTGAGGTCTGGGTGGCAGCACAGTGCTCTGGTGTGTCAGCAATTCAGTATTGATCCAATGCTGACCCTTGGGATATAGAATGAGTTACCAGTCTCTAACTGATCACCACTCTCTGGACCCGACTGTGCAGTTCTCAGTCCTCCTTACTTACTGCTCATCCAGCACTCAGTTATGGGAGAGTGTCAAAAGTATCACTGAAGTCAAAGCAGGTGATACCCACTGCTCTGCCTTTGGCTACTGAAACAGTCATTTCCTCATAGAAGGTTAATAGACTGTAACTTAGTTTTTGTGAATCCATGCTGAAATCTTTGTGAAATGCTTTGTGAATCCATGTGGCTGTTGGACAGGTGGATCACCCAGCTGTTGCATGCAGTGCACCTGTGTTTGTGCAAAGCATTTCAGTGGCTGAATTTCTGCAAGAGAGCTGCAGAAAGACCTGCTGCTTCATTTGGTAGAAAAGATGTAAATGCAAAGCATACTGAATTGCAGATGATAAATCACAGTGTCTTGTTTAATAGGCAGTGGGAGTGAGATCCAGTTTCTCTCAGAAGCACAGGATGACCCTCAGAAACGAAAACCTGACATCAGAAAAGCCAAGTTACTGCTTGGCTGGGAACCCGTGGTATGTACAGATGAATTACTATTGCTGTGTGGTAAAACACCAGGAGGCAGAGAGGGAGGCTGAGGGAGATCACATGATCGCAATACATCTCCCTTACTGGAATATCGGCCTAATGCCATCTCCAGAACAGTTTTAACATTTTAACTTTTTTGTTTACATATTATGAAATGTTTACCTTTCTGTAAGCCCAATGAATCATTTGAAGTATATATACTTAGTTACTTACGTTACCAAGCCCGTATCTAAGGGGTTTGCTGTTGTTGCTGCAATCCTCCATCCTGTCACTGGCAATAGGAGTGGGTTTGCTTGGAGAGGCAAGATCTGCTTGATTCCCAGAAAAAGTGCAACTTTCTTAGCCAGCTCCCCATTCTAACTAGCACAATGGTTTGTAGCCTTTTTTAAATTTGCAGAAAAAAGTCATTCTAAGAAACATGAACTTACCTTGTAAATGTAAGCCTAATAATAGAAAAAGATCCAGACCCTTCTGGAAAGGATTCACAGAGGCCCTGGTATTGATAAACCATGTCTGACAACACAAGGGTGATAGCAAATTTCTGCAAACACAGAAGGTTTAACTTTTATATTTCTGGCCTTCTGTGTTTGGCACAGGCAGTAACAAAACTTGCTCTGAAGTAGCAGTACAGAGTTGGTACAGCAAGGCAAACAGTTTCTGTGCTGCTGTTTTTATCTTCCTGTATTGGTGATGGTGTCAAGCAAGCATGTCAGAGCATATGGCTCCTGAGAAAACAGCTCCTCTGTTGTTCCTGTCTCCATATTCTATGCCTTTATTTAAACACTGCAATTTGTAGGATTACAATTATTTGTATAGGATTTAAGAATATCAAATGAGACACTGGGTGCCAGCTTTATACCATGCTGGGAAAGAGGATCTTTAATCCTTACAAACAGAAGGGGCTTAAATGCTTGGTGTTTGTCTCTTTTGATGCATTAAGAATTGAAAGTAGAATTATGCATGTCTGTTTTGATACTAAACAGACCCATCATAACCATGTGTGAGATTTAAATTTGTTGGCTTTTTTGACTTATGTCAGAAAATATATGTGCTGTCTAAGAGCTCAGCTGTATCAGCAGTGAGGAGATATAACCAGCATGTGGTGCTGTTAATACTTAGATTGGCTAAGAGCGAGATTCCCTGGCTGCCTTGTGATTGCTGTGTTATAAAAGATACTGTTGTGAAATGGGCTGATGTGAACCTAGAGTGATATAATTCTCTCCTCCCTTTTGGGAACAGGTCCCATTGGAAGAAGGTTTGAATAAAGCAATTCACTACTTCCGTAAAGAACTTGAGTATCAGGCAAACAATCAGTATATTCCCAAACCAAAACCTGCAAGGATGAAAAAAGGAAGAACAAGACATAACTGAAGACTCTTAGTTGGACAGGAAATTCCCTGCTTGACATTTGACAGATGTAACTTTTTAAATTTTTTTTTTAAATTTTTTTTTCGAGAGAGACTTTAAAACAGGTGTCATGAAGAACGAACTGGAATTTCATTCTGAAGCTTGCTTTAAAGAAGTGGATGTGCCTAAAAATAACATAAATATTCCCTTTCCCTGCAAATCTTGCCTTGCACTTTTTAAATCTGTCTTTTTATGTAAAATAGAGTAGAAACATCTTTTAGTATCTTCAAGTTTTATATTTTGATGTGAGATCATTTTGTTGTGACTGTCCTTGACAGTTTTATTTACTGGTTTCTTTGTGAAGCTGATGATAAACACAAACGGGATGGAAAATGCCAATTTATTTATAAAATGGGTACTATAAAATATGAGATGTTCTACTATGCATAAGAAAAAAACTAGTGTTATTGTCAGGTGAGAGACACTGACATCTGCATATAGAAGAGTTTAAAAGAATTCTGTATGAGAGCTTTATGTATTCTTTAAAGGAGAGATTTTTTCAAAGGTTTAGTTTTAGTTGTACACTTGAATTTGAGATATTTTCATTGATTACCATGGATAAGGATATTTTGAATCACTACTGTGTTGTGCGTACTCTGGGAATAAAGTTAATGTATTATTGGTTACAGTGGTTGAATATGCTATTTTATTAAAATACTGAAACTTTTGTTTACTAGTTTCAAGGTTTCACTGTGGGCATTTCTCTGGATTTGCACATCTGTGGATTTATTGTGTATTAATTATGAAGTAACAATCTGTGAATAATCCACTCAAAGTTAATAACTTTGGTCTTGCATTGCTTGTTTCTTAACAGATGTATAGTAAGGGCTGCAGGATGTCTGTTGAAATAGATTGGACAAAACCATCCTGATTTATTCCAGTTCAAGTAGTTGATGTTGATACAGGAGTATGATACTTTTTTAAACCATGGAGCATAACTTCAACCTTCTTGAGGAAGTACTGAGGAAGTGTTTCTCTTTTAAGCAGTTACTAAATTGCTGGTAAATGCTTTCACATTTGGTAACTATGCCTGTCATCTTAGGGGGGGAAAAAAAAGCAACAAACAAACTTCAAGTCCCCTTATTTTTAATAATTCTCCTAGTTTTTTAAAGGTATTTAAAAGGTACTTTGGCTTAGTGCCACTCAAAATCGAAAATCCTAAACTTCATCAAGCAAAGTGACTTGACTTCATCTCATTAAAGCTTGATGGTTTTATTAGCTTTGGAATATCTTTAGGTTGATGGTAAATTGGGAGTTACCAGTAGCAGTGATGATGTGCCCAGCTCTGGGAAGACTCTGAGAGCAGTGTATCATTTAGTCCCCTTTGTCTGAACTGTCTGCCTGAGCCTCACAGTGCCTGCTTGGCTTGGAGTCCCATCCAATCTGTCTGGTAAAGTTCCCAGTGACTCCAGCAGTGATGGAGCTGCTGCATTCATTGTTATGCCCTCCCTGCAGTGGGGCTGCAGGGATCCTTTCAAGACTAATGGGTTTTTCCTTGCTCAGAGTGCATGTTTTCTCCCATTGGAAATCCGCCATACAGCTGAGATGGGGAGCCAGGATGCATTTTCCTGTCTGGATTCAGAGGTGGAATTTAGATATTATACATTACCTCCATCTTTTCACAGCCGAGCAGCTTGAGATCTGCTTTTTTTGTATGAAGCCTTTATCTAGGTCCTTGATCTGGGCATTTATTCCATACAAAATTGCCTGAAAAGTACACTGTGGTGTGCTGCTCCAAATGTGCCTGTAACCTGTCATTACTGAAACACTCACAAAGCACAGCCACTCTCTGTACTCGAAGCCACAGCTGGACATGTGTGAAAGGAGTGCCCACTTCTTCAGTAGTTCTTTGGAGAGAACTGTTAATCAGCTCCCAGCATGGTGGTTTTAACCCTTAAAACCCCTAAGCTGGAGATTATATTTGGGGGATATGGTGCTTTTTCTCCTTAGGTTTCACTCCTTGTGTAAATTGTGTCATTGAATGCCAAAGTCTGTGAAGTAATGGGACACAGGTACAACCCTGGTCCAACATTCAGTGCAGCCATGGAGAATAAATGGTAGCTCTGGCTACCAGCTGTTACTTCCAGGGCTGTTTTGATTTAAACCAGTGACAAAGTATGTGAATTTGTACAGGCACAAGCATGCTACTACAGACTAGCACAAAATGTGTGTGTTCAAAAAAAAATCCCCTAGGAAGTCTGAACCTTTAGATACAGGGGAGAAGGATTTAAAAGCTCTTTAGGTTACTTCACAGCTTGCCTTCCTTCATAAAAGGAGCAAATTGAAGAGAGGGCAAGTGGCTGGTACCAGTACAACCCATCTGTGAGTGTGTGTGATGCCTCCCACTGGACCCAAATGACAAGACTGTGGATTTGCTACTTTCCTCATACTGTTTCTAGTTTTTGTTTCAGAGGTTCCTGATTCAGCTCCCCTATTCTTTTTTAATAGTGTCTTCCAGCAACAGGAGCTGAGGCAGCTGTTGCTCTTAGGTTTTGAAGCCAGTGACTGACTGTGGGGCTGATTGGAAAGGCATGAGTCATGTTAGGGGTCTGCGGATGCTTGAGACTGAAAGTCTGGGGTACTTTGAGGTTGTCTGGCCTGAACTGAGTCTTCAAGAAGGCAGATGGAGGTTCACATACTGGTGCTCTGCTCCTGTCTGGGTTAGACATCTCAGCAGGAGAAAGAGGCATCAAGTATGTTGGGAACCGCCATTAAGAAAGAGCTGCTGCCTTTCCAGAAGAGCCACTTTTGATGGAGGATGGTAGAATACAGCATTGAAAGGTTGGAAATACAGGATTTGGGAGTAAATGAAGCTGAGACATGCTCTTGGGTTTTTTTTTCCCCTAGAAGACTTGAGAATTGGAATTTTCTGCTGTCATCTGGTCAGGCAGACAAGGTAAAACTAACATGACCAAATTTAAGGTGTCTATTTACTCACAGGGATCTGTACAAATGGGCAGCTCAGCTGGTGCTGGGTGCAATTCCTCACTCACAGTAGGAAATGCACAACGGAAACTGGCCAGCTTGGTGCTGCTGAGTGAGACCAGCTTTCCAGAAGGAAAAGTGTGTAAGGCACCCACTGCTGTGCATCCTTTGATCCTCACAAGCAGGACCACTCCTGCTGCTGGAAGTTAGTACAGCATGAGATCCACAGTTGGATTTTATTTTTTTTTTCAAGCGTGAGGTACTTTTCCTTTATAGCTCTGTGTAGGCTGCCAAGGAGCATTTTCAGCCACATTGCTAGTCTACAGACAAGCTACAGAGGGGCTTGCAGACCTAATTTATTTTATGTAGTTCCATGAATATATAGTCTAAAGAAGCCTTATGCCTAACTTTTTGCTATATGGGGAAATAATGACTGGGTAGTTTCTGTGTCTAAGGTGTTTGCAGCTTCTCTTAACCTATATAGACTCTGGTGGGTTTAGTAGCCAGTGAGTTCAGTACCATCTGGGTATTAATGTGTCTTAATTTATTTTTTTAATTAAATTTTTAGAAATGTAATGTATTGGAGAAAAAAAAATCACATTTTGTCAGGGTTAGAATTGAGTTTCAAAGTTGAAAGAGGCATAACTGCCTTAGAGAACAGGCTACAGAGGACAAAACAAGGCTTCAATTAGTTTGATGGATTGAGCCAGTCCCCAGCCTTGCTAGTATTGAGTTTAACACTACTTGAGGCCAGGAGGTCTCTGAGGGTTGTTAGGGGCTGGTCAGGGGCTGGTCCACAGGAAGAAGATGCTGTGTTAACAGCAAGGGAACTGTATACCCAACACTGCTATCCCTCACAACCATACCTCCCTTCCCTGAAGTTGCTGGGAACGTAGCTGCCAGAAATCCATAGTTCCTCTGTTGTGAACGTTTCCCTGTGCAGGGATTTCAGGTGGCAGAAGGGAATGCCTTATTTGCAGCTCTTGACTCCTTAGAGCTACTATGAAGAACAGCAATAGTTCTGAAGCAAAGCAGGGCTCTGTGTGGCAGGAGGCTCCCAAGTGCAATTCTTTACCAACAAGGAGGCTTTGCTAAAATAATGATTTCTATTTCTTGAGAAAACCCAGATTTTGGTTCTCTGTTCCTTGTCTCAGTCCTTCTCTCACTTATTTTATAATAGCAGATCTGACAAGTCTTTGTCCATCTTGGTTTGTTGCCATTTACAGCCTGAAACAAGTACCAGCTTGTTTATTCTTGCATTGTTTTCCCTAGATGCTGACATGCTCCTCAGCAAGAAGCAGGATCCTCTGCATACTCTGGTCCATACCATAGCTGAAACAGCTGGAAGGTCCAAAGCATAGAGCCACAAGGAACAGTGGCCTTAAGTGCTGTTAAAGCCACACACAACAATCTGAGTTCTGTCCACCCCACAGCAGAGAAAGCTGTTTTAAGCAAGGAAGGCTACATCTTCCACCTGGGAAACAGTCCTGGGATAGAAGTGCTCAGTCCCCCATCCCCAACATGTTTGTGTCACAAGTAGGAACTTAAAGGGAATGATGACCTGTCCTCCTCCAAAAAAAACAGGTAAAAAGGACACAGCAGTAATAGTTCCATCCTTTGGCAGAAGGGTTTGCTGGCTGGCATTACCCGCAAAGGAGGCAGCAGTGCGCTGTGAGTCTTTTGGATCTGCCGGGCTGACACTGGCAAACTCAGGGATGTTGCAGCGTCAGGCTTTGAAACATGAAGCACTGGGGCATGGCCAAGCTGTTCCTGCTCTGAAGGGAGCCACAATGAACAATTGCTGCTCTTCTGTCTTGCTGGAGAGGTTACGTTATGTCACTGCTGGGATGGCTGAGGGTGATGGTGATGTGAAGTGCTCTGTGCTGTCAGCACAGCAGAATGGAAATGCTGAGAGGAGGTGCACAGTTCCATGTTTTGGGACAGAAATAGTCAAAGGAAATTAAACTTTGAAGCACTCCAAGCATATCTGATGATTTTTTCTTTCCCCAGTAACCTTCCTCGTTTTGCCCAAGGCTGATGGCCCATCCTTGCTTGCTTTCCATCATTGCAACTGCTGCACTGCAAGGCAAGTGCACCCCTCTGCAAGGAGGTGCACCTCGGAGTTACTGCCTTGTGGTGAGTGACCGACCCCAGCCAACAGCAAAGTGCCCTCACAGCCACTCCCTCCCCTGCCCCAGTGGGAGAGAATTACGTGGTCAGGATGAGTACTCTTGAGGGCTGAGGTAAAGCAGTTTAATGAGTGAAGTAAAGAAGAAGAAAACCCAGGTGATGCAAAGGCCACTCACCATCTCCCTGAGGCAAACCTGGTGCTTACTCGGTCTCTGAGAAACGGCTTCTCTGGAAGGAAAAGCCCCCACCCTCTTCTTCACAACTTTTAGTGTTGAGCAAGTTATTACACCATTTGGAATTGTCCATTTTGGGTCAGCTCTCTCACCTATGTACCCTCCCAGCCTCTCACCCACTCCTAGCCTACCTGCTGGGGGGCAGTGTGGAAACCAGGCTGTGCAGGCACTGGTCACTCAAAGAAAAACATTTGTGTTCTGCCTATGCTGGTTTAGTCACAAATCTAAAATGTTATCATACATGTTGTTATGTAGAAAGTTAACTCTGTACCACTCTTTAACCCTGCAACACAATATAATGGAAAAGATTTTTTTCCCCCCTCTTAGAGAATTCAGGAGACAGAGACCATAGATCTTGTTGTGATCCTGCAAGGCACAGAAAGCTGCTAGACTGAGTCAGCCTACAAGAATAGACAGAGTTTGCAAAGGCCTAGGGAGGGATGGTCTTTATTTACAGCACTTTTTTTATTCTTCCTTATTCAGCTGGTCTGAATTCCCAGTTGTAAATTCTGGGAAATGGTGGAAATTACCAGTCTGGTTCAAATGTTGCCAAATTCAGTGCTCTTTTTTGGATAATACATAAAATGGAAGTATTCTTCTAGGAATAGGTGTTTTCCAACTGTGCAAAAGAGTCTGTGCTTGACTCAGAATGTGATTTTCCATATTTGGAATAAAGGCTCTTCTACCAAGGAAACACACCAGTTTAAACCAGTTTAACTTGCAAGGATTCTGCTGAGATTAAGCCTGGGGAAGGGTGAGGGTTTGGAGCACAGTAGGCCAGTGTGTGTGCAGAGAAGTGACCAACATGTTAGTTCAGCTCTTTGGCTCCCTCAGCAAAGAGCTGTCTCCTGGGAAGTGTTCCTGCAGGGAGCTGTGTAGTGCTGGGCTGCATCTCTTAGGCAGCAGTCCATCACACAGCAAGAGCTTTAAGCAGAAGATTAAGGAATACACTCAGAGTTAAGAAAGAAGTGAAGTGTAAAGTACGGTGTTGCCATGATCCATGCTTTGGAAATTTCTTGTAAGCTTTAGATGAGAGGCAGCTAAAGCATCCATGCTATCTTCTTTGACTGCTACAGTTGGTAGAACACATTTAATCTCTCTTTATCCTGATTCTTCAGTTCTAGCAGTCATGGAGCGACCAGCCTTTCTCACCTGCCCCTTCCCAGTCCTCCATATATGTCAAGTGTCAGCAGTGCTTTCCCCAGTTCCTCCTAAAGCCCGACGGCTGAAATCTCCCTCCCAGGCTGAAGTTGCTGTGATACAAAAATTGGTTGTGTTTCAGGATTCTTAACATGCATGATACCAACAATCCCTCTTTAATCCACTGTGTTTCACTAACAGATGCCTGGTCTCTGCTATATTTTGATGCTCAGCCTAATGTGCGTGTTTCAGTCTGAATTGGGGTAGAGGGAATTTTGCAGTAGGAAATTATGATGTCAGGGGATTGTGTTGGATGCGGTCTGACACTAACTTAATTTTAAATAGCTTACTTTGTTGTTTTGTTCCCTGTTTTGAGCTAGGCTGAAAGCTTGACGCTAAGTGGAATGGACACAAAGGGGAGTATTCAGCAAAGATAACCTTTGGGTTATCGTGTCTGGGATGTGTTGGGGCTGAGGTTGGATGCTCTGTGCCTCAGCAATTACTGCTGAAGTCAAGTTCCTGCCTTGAGCCCATTCCCTGGAGGATCCTTTCACAGGCTGTGTAGGTAGGCAAGCTCATCTGCACTGAATTTAGTTTTTGTGAATAGCTGTGTCCTTGACCCAACAGGAGCTGCGGAACTGCCACGTCAGGCTTGGAGGACTGCATGCTGTAGGTATGGAAATGGCAGAGGAGGCAACAAGGCAGCACTTCAATTGACAGACCTTTTTTTTTCTTCCAAGAAAATTGGATTTATTTGTTAATAGAAATGTGAATGGACAGGCGCATCTTAAATGTACTGGCTTTTATTATGTATTCTATATGCCAGAGTAGATTATATAATGTAATTTTGCAATTGATTGTAGGACAGCAAATGAAAAAGCCCTTTAAAAAGGAATCTGTAGTAATACAGTTGGAATTAAACTTGCTGTTATAAAGTCTATTAAATAATGGCAACCTGATTATCAAAAAAGCTTTATTTCTATAACACTTTATATATATAGTGTACTACTAAGTAATGATAGTTTAAAAAAAGTCTTGTTGCTTTCATCAAAGTCTGGCAGTTCCTTTACTCCTGCTGTTTGACATGAATAGAAGAAAAAGCAGGGTCATTCTGACTGAGGGAGGGCTCAGCCTCGCTCAGTGCAGCCCTACAGGCACCAGCTACAGGAGGATAAATGGCATTCTTTAGTAATCGTCGTAGTTGACGCCTGCTCCGTGCCTGAAGGTGTGTGGATTTCGTGGGCCAATCGGGGAATCTTCATCATAGTGGTGCTGGTAGTATCCACCATAGTATTCATTACGAGCACGCCCCAAGTTGGTCCAGTAGGAGATGTCATCTTCAAATTTCTGCCAGGAAAAAAAAGACAGCATTTGCTTTCCAGCCTGAAACTACAATGATGAGATGAAACAGAAGTGGTGCAAGAGCCTTTTTCAGAAATTCGGATCCTTTGCACATCTGTCATAAATGAAATCTTTAGATCTAAGGGGGTTTGTGACTTGTACCCACCTTCTCTATGGGATTATCAGGATCCTGGGTGCAGGAATTGTCCTGCCCAGCCCCACAACCCCTGTCCACTGCAAAGTGCTTAAGCTTGACAGCACCTTCATCTGAAATGTGCACTAAGCACCTTTAATATTTTCATTACCTTGTCAATGGTGGACTGTAAAATTACGTCAATATTTTACCGTTAAAAATCTAAAGGTTTAGTCCTCCCTTGCCATGTGCTTTTAGTTGCAGTGTCCCTGAGTGGGGTGCAATAGGCTTTTGCTTCCTGTCTGTGATCTCTCACTCCCACCTTGGAGGGGTAAAAACAAAGGTACAATGCAGCCTTCCAGCTATGGAAATGCAATAAGCACTTCAGTTCTGCTCACAACAGCAGAGGAAAAATAGTGTGCAAAGATATCAAATACTTGCCAAGCAAAAGCCTTTCCATCTGAATGACTCTTTGGAAATATTTTTGGCTGAGATTTGGGGGAAAAAAAAAAGGTTTTGCAAATACACAATGGATAAGTATGGACCAAGTCCTTTGCTGGAACAAACAGTTATTTCATTGTTAAGACTGTGTCTTAATACTCAAGAAAACCCACTAAGTGGATTCATTGTATCCCACAACAGGCCTCATTTCAGTTTTTGAAATGCATACAGGAACTCAGAGGAGAATTCACTTTATCTGCATGGTTTGTCCTTGTTCCTTTTTGGTATTTTCCCCCAGTCTTCAGTTTCTCATGTATAAAACCACTTTTCCTATTTTTCCTATTCCTATTAGTGAAGGGGGATGTAGCCATGCTGTTGAGAAATTACTTTTATCCAGATTATATACAGGAGAATTTAGAAAAAAGTACCCTTCATTATTTCAGCTGAAGCAAAGGATTATTTTTCTAATTGTTGCAGCTTTGAAAATGAGGGCATTCATCTTCCAAGCAATCCACATAGCATGAAGCTTTCTTGCCTGTGCCAATGCAATCTCATTAAACATATTCATGCAGCTGACAGAAGCCAAGAATTCAAGATCTATAACTATTTTTACCTCTTATTAAAAGCAGGAAAGATTCTACATGTGGGACTGCAACCAAACACACTTTTTTCCCCCATTCCAGCATCTATTGAGTAGAGCTTTCTGCAGAGTTTGATTCCACTCCCTTGTTTTTACCAATAAAGTGTTTTTTAAAAATGTGTCCTTCCCATTTGAAGGGAGGTTGACTGAATATTATCCAGTGGTTTTCCTTTCACATACAGAGTGGAGGCATAGCTGCCAGTGTTCATGATGGTCAGGAGCTGCCCACACTGTAGAGGCACTAGTGTGCATTGGGTGCATAATGTCAGTGCCATTTCACTGAGGAGTGCCAATCACAGACAGCTTGGTGTGGATTTCTCAGCATGTTTAAAAGCTGATTAGGCTGCGGCTGACAAATGACTTTCCTGAAATACGACTGATTGCTTTGAGTTTGGCCACCTATTCCACAAAGCAAACTTTGTTCATATGTCCAGTTACAATTTATTAAGCTAAAGTTTGATAGCAGGCAGGAACTCCATACAAGACCTTAATGTCATTTTTTTCTACTAATAAAATAATGCAAGGATCTCTAACGTGCAACAGAGGTTATATTTCTGTGTGACATTTGCCACTTTAAAGAAGAAATCTGGGCAGGGACCTTCTACTCGACCAGGTTGCTCAAAGCCCCATCAAACCTTAAGAGGAATGGGGCATCAACCACTTCCCTGGGCAACTTCTTTCAGTGTCTCACCACGCTCACAGTAAAGAATTTCTTCCTAATATCTAATCTAAAACTCATTTCTTTTTTCTTTCTTTTTTTTTCCTCCATTTAAACCAAATCCCCCTTGTTCTATCCCTGTCTATTTTCCGTCTTTTTCATAAGCCCTCTCCGTTTCATACACCCACCTGCTCATCGAAGCCCAGGTACAGGAACTGCTGGTACCACTGCTGCACGTCGGGCTGGCTCCTGTCCCACAGCTGGCGCCTCTGGCGTCTCAGGCTGCTCAGGAACTCCTTGGCTGCCGCTTCCTTCACTGACACCTCAGGCTTCACAGCAGCAGCAGGGGCTGAAATTAATTCCCCCCACAAAAGGCATGCCAGGAAATTTTTGGCCAGCCTGAAGCATACTCCTTGCAGCAAGTAAGAAAATGATTCTCACATCGTGCCATTACCTTTGTGCTTGCCAGTGCAATGCCTGCAGCAGAGTAACAGTAATAAACCCAGGAATCACCAATGTAATAGGATTTCTCTGCTACCCTCATTCTCCTGGATCTTTGAAAAGCAATTCTGAGCTCAAGTACAGCAGCTAACTAAGGGATTTAAATAAAAACACCCAAACCCAAGAAGCATATACACTGTGTGTTTGTGCTTTCAGGAGAGAAAAGGAGAGTGGCCGTAAGTGCTACAGTTGCAGAAATTGGCTTGAAGAAGAGAGGTGAATTTAAAAAGACTGAGGAAGCTGAAGAAACACTGCTAACATATTAGAGTGAAGGGAGAAACACTTAAAAATATAGATTTTTGAATCAAATGTGTAGAAAAGTAGCATTTAAATGAGTGCTATTAAATGCCCTGTATGGCTGAAAATAAAAGCCCATCAGGTTTTCATAGCAACCTACATGAGGGATGCATGGAAATGTCCTCAACCTGCCATACCCAGACATGCCATCTGGCTTGCTCCATGCCTAAGAGCAGCTTGTTGTGGCTGCTAGAAGAATTGATATACCTCCCAAAGACATGGATGAGAGGACTACACAGTATGAGAAGAAATGGCCCCAAGTTGTGCCACCAAAGGTTTAGATTGGATGTTAGGAAAAATTCCTTCACTTAAAGAGTGGTCAAGCTTTGGAACAAGCTGCCTAGGGAAGTGGTGGGAATTGCTATCCCTTGAAGTGTCAAAAAAAATATGTACACGTGGCACTTGGGGACATGGTTTAGTGGTGAACATGGCTCTGTTGGGGAAATGGTTGGACTTAAACTTAGAGATCTTTTCTAATCTGACAGTTCTATGATTCTGTGACTGGCCAGCCCCTGACCACACCGAGAAATGATAAAACATGGTATGGATCTGGCTGTGAAACAAGAAGTGTGTAGGAGCAGAAGTCTTGCCTTCAGATGGTTCATTTCAGTGAGGAAGAAATCAGGAACACAGGTGTGCATGGGATTTTTGGAAAATATGAGGGAAGAGACAGGGGCAGACAGGGAAGTCAAGTGGAGATGAGAAAACTACTGAAGCAGGAGCTGGGCAGACTCACAGAGGAAGGCAAAGGACTGCAGAGAGATTCTGAAGATAAAAGTGATAGATGAGTTGTTGCAGTAAGTGGGAAACAATCCTGCAATGATGAGGTGGAAACTGATAACTCACCATTAACTTGAACTGGATGTTATTACTGGGAAGAGGGACAGCTGAGCAAATGTCCCATGAATGAGCCCTCACACAGGGGACTCTGCAGCAAGGGAAGCAGTACTGTGTGCTTGGCCTGCTCGCTCTTAGAGACAGGGAACAAGGCTGGATTAAAGAGGCTGCATATTCCCTCCATCATCAATTTTGCAGTTCTTGCTGATCTAAGCCATGTGGTCTACTTGCCTCAAGAGCCCTCCCCATGCAGTCCCTCTTCCCAGGGGACCTGAACAAACAAGTGGCCACTACTGGGGTGCAGGAAGGTCGCTCCTATCTTCACACAAGCACTGCAGAATGGTGCCATAAGGAATCCACACACAAGGAAAACAAAG
>VWZU01012366.1:9987-20267 GCA_013397095.1 Sterrhoptilus dennistouni
GACTTCGGGATTCGTTATTCCCTCCCCAAACTCTGCAGCTGATCGTTTTAATATCCTGGGAACACACACGCAGGGGCAGAGAGGGGTAAATGACTGCGGGTGTACCACTGGGTTAATGAGAAATATTATTAAATGTATTAAATAAATATGAATTATGAATTAATAATAAATATTAGTTAATGATCTTATACTGAGCATTGAGGGAACAGGGATTAATTAACACTGGACAATCACAAGCAGAGGTGGTGTGTGTCAGCCCATTTTAAATAAAGCACAAGAACAAAAACCAAGCAAGTTTTTTTCCCCCCCAGTGATTAATAATGCGAAACTGAGACAGAGACAGGATATTACAGCTTTATCTGATGTACAAAAACAATCTTCACCTGCAGGAAAACTGGGGTGGAAGCACCACCCACCACAGATTAAAATAATTAAACAAAAAGCAGCAAAGTTTGATGATTCACTTCATCCCACTTTATTTAAAATCCACATGATTTATACACGGTGAGGCTGAGCCTGGTGCCCAGTACCAGAGGGTGAGAGGTGGGGCAGTCCTGGAAGGGGGTGGGACAAGGTCAGAATTATTCCTGGAAGTGTCCAAGGCCAGGCTGGAGGGGCTTGGAGCACCCGGGGACAGTGGGAGGTGTCCCTGCCCCATGGATGGTGGGATTTAAAGTCCCTTTCACCCCAAACTATTCCAGGATCCCACAGCTGCAGTGGAGGAGAGGTGAGGTGGTTCTGCCCCTGTGCATGAGTGTGGAGCAGGATTTTAACAGCACTTGATGAGTTTTGATGGAGAAGGGAACACAGGGTTAATGTAAAGGAGGGGGAAGTTGATCCCCATCTCCAAACCCCCCCAGAGCACCGGGATGAGGGGCAGGAAGTCCCTCCCCAACCTCTCCTCTCCAAAGGGAAAGTGCCACTCACAGCTCTGAGTTAAGTCCATCATTAATTTTTTATCCTATCCCACAAAACTCATTATCCCTCCTCACAGGTTTTAATAAAACTCTCACTTCCTGGTCTGTCCCTATAATTGAGGTACTTGAGATAACGGGAATAAGGATTCCATGGTGAAACTCATTAGAGAGCACAGAGCAATTAAAAGTGTAATTAAAATATATTCGGATAATTACTACAGCCAGGATAGACATCTGGATCCCAATTTCAACTTCTTCATTTCGAATCATCTTGGGTTTTACTGGACAAGCAAGGAGATCACTTTTCATTATCACAGAGAAACCCTAATCAGGGGGTTTTATGTATCATTTATCATTATTCATCATTAATTAGTTCCTGGTGACACTGCTTCCATGTGCCACAGCTCCAGCAAAGGTGGGCAGGGAGCTGGGCAGGATTAAATTGGGAATTTAGATTAAAAAAAGACAATTAAAAGCCTCCAAAAATTCACGGCCTCAGAAGAGGCAATAAACCAGCATTCCACTGGTTCACTCTTAGAGGAAAAGGGAATGTTTTTGTTTAAGCAAACCTTGGCTTCCTTCTCCATGGAATTTTACTTGTCACAACAAAACAAAACCCCAGATCTTTGTGATCCAGGTCACAGCTCTGGGCACCAATCTGATTTCCCACCCTTGGAGCATCATGGGGCAGGAAGGAGGAACCCCCTGGGAGTGTTTCCTGCCTGGAACCCCCTGGTTTTATCAGGAGCAACGAGGCCACCAGGCACCACTGGCCACAAAGCAGGACAAGATCCCTTCCCAGGTTGGGTGTTTGGCTAAAATAATCCATGTGGAAGTTTGGTGGAGCAGCAGAAGCTCTGCACAGCACTGGAGGGGTCTCTGGCAGCCCCCCAGCAGGGCACTGATGGATGAGGATCTGGCAGATCCCTGAAAATGTGGCAAAGCCACAAGAAGCAGCAAAGGCTGAGAGATCCAGCTGGGGCTGGGAACAGAATATTTGGGAATACACACACAGACTTTACAAAGAATGCCACGTTTTATACAAATCACCACTGGTTATTTACACCTGGCCCCAGGGCAGCCCCGGCCACTCCTCAGCTCTCCGGATCCATCTTGAGCTTTTTGCTTCCCAGGACTTGCTCATCAAACAACTCTCTCTCTCTGGAAAGAAAAATACAGAGGTTTTTAAATTAAAACAGGGTGTTATTGTCCAGATTACATCACCTGGACAAATTAAATTTGCAGTGTTGGAGTAGCTCAGCTGGGACATTTTCCACATTTTGTTCAGCACAGGAGGAGGACACTGAGCTCTCCTTGACCTCACCTCAAACCTTCTCTGCCTCCAACAATAAAGGAGTAAAAACCCTTGGAAAATCCTGAAAACAAATCTACCTTTTGCTCACAGGTGGTCCTTTAATGTACTTCTCTTCTGCCTTCTCATAATCGATGTCATCCACAGCAGCAATGGCACAGATGATGGCCTAGAAAAGCACAGAGTAATTAATAATGATAATAATCAATAAGCAAAACTAAATCACAGCCAGGGATTTGAAATTGTCTCAGCTGAGCACGTTTTGAGAAAAGGGTTCCTCAATCACTTGGAAAACTTGGATGAAACCATTTGTTGAGTGCCTGAAATTTCTAAATAAATAATATTAAATTGTTCAGTATCATCCCCTGGGGGCATTTTTATCCTCGGATTAAAATATTCTTCACAGTAATTTTGTTTCTACACGAGTTAATGTTCTCCTGGGAAAATTCCTGGGAAGAACACAAGGTATCCACAACAACTGTAAAAACAGCCAACACACCACCCCCCACCTCGATGCACACAGAGCTCCAAGAAAACCCTGACAAGCTGCCAAATTACAATAAAAAAATCCCAAAACAAAGCTCTGAAGCATTTCAGAAGTAATTAAAATACATCAGAAAAAATATCAGCCTGCTTTTAAAAACAACAAACTACCTGAGGCTTCTCCTTTCTGTGCTTAAAAATCAGCATTTGAGTGACTCAGGCTGTGGGCAGGGGTGATTATTTCTGCCTGGCTCAGTTCTGAGAAACTGTCCCCACGTCACTCCATAGGAACCACGTCACACCAAAGGAATAAATAATGGGAATTAGTGTCATTTATCACTCCACAGTTCATTATCCCCTCGTTTCATGCTCCCTCACCTCAGGTAAAAGCACATCTGAGATGAATCTGATGCCATCCCCCAGGATCTGGTGCAGGTTCTTGGTGTCCATCTCCCTGTACACCTCCTTCAGGTACCCAACCACCAGGTCCAGCTGCTCCTCGTCCTCCAGGTAAGTCTCCACACAAGTCATGTAGCGGCTGGAATTCAGGAATTTCTTCAGCCAACGGGATTCTTTGCCACTTTTCAAGATGCCCAGGAGATGTTCTTCAGCCCCTTTGGTCTTCACGATGAACTCCACCAGCTTCTTGTTCTCCCTGTCCCTGGCAGCTCTGGTCCTGTCAGGGAGGAGTTTCCTGGGAGGTTTCTGGGGGGAGGTGTCTGAGGAAGATTCTCCAGCCCCAATGTCCTCTGTGTTTGGGAATGCCATCTGCTCCACGCTCTGGTATCCCTCTTTCCTCACTGGGTAGCCTGAAAAGAGAAACCACAAGAATTTTAAATATAAATGTGCAAAGGGTTTTGATAGAAAATAAGGAATTTTATTGCTGAGACATTTTCTTCCTTCCTTATCAAAAAAGTTAAAAAACCATCACCAAAATATTTATTTGCCTTAAAGAAAATAAAAATATTAGGGAGTTGACATAGACTCTGCAACATAAGGAACCAGTCACAACTCCAACTATTCTCTGATTCCATGACCTGATTGTCTTGAACCACCAGCATTTATTTAATTTATTAACCCCTTAATTGCAATAATGGGGAGCTGTAAATTTACCAGCAGCCCTCTCTGGGTCTGGTGCCAAAGTCACCTGTGTGTAAATGTTGGAACTACATTTACTCAGCCAAGAGAAAAAATTCCCAAAGGGATGGGAAGAGAGAAGCCAAGAGAAAAATCCCAAAGGGATTCACTTACTGATATCAGCAGCAAAATACTCCAGGAAGGACCCAGTGAAAGAATGGCAACCTAAAAACCCAAAACAGGGGCAGAGATCAGTTCCATCCAGCCCAGGAATCAAAGCTTGTGGTTCCCTTTTCCTGGTGGATTTCAGGATGAGATCCCAGAGAAGCTGGGAGTGTTCAACAGGTTGGATGGGGCTTGAAGGACCCTGGGACAGTGGAAAGTGTCCCGGCCCATGGCAGGGGGATGCTGGATGGGGTTTAAGGTCCTCCCCACCCAAACCATCCTGGGATTTGGGGATTCCACAGTCACCTGCCCCTCCTTACCCACTCGGATCCGATAGTCCAGGATCAGCTGGAGGCACCACTCGATTTCCTTGGAATAATTCTCCTTGGCTCGTTCCTGCAAAACAAGGAGGATATTCTGTCCCAAATCCTGCAGCTCTCCAAGAGTTTCAGCCCAGGACATCAAGCAGGGCACAGAAATGGTCCAGGACAATTTTTTTCCTGCCAGAACTGTCACAGGGATGAGAGTGGCTTAGAAGAGGGTCAAGCCCCACATTCCCTCCCTGGCCATTTATATCCTGGATTTCCCACTGTGTTTGCCCAACCCCTGCAGTCCCACATCTCTGGGATACTCACAATGAGCTCCTGCTTCTCCTCACAGTCAAAGTGCTTCAGGCTCTTCAGAGACACTGAGAAACTTTTAAAGAAACACAGTCAGAGGTGCAATTCAACTGCCCCATTTCCCTGTTTATTAACTCCTTGTTTATTCTGCTTCTCCCTGAAAATCCCATTTCCCAAGGAATTAAGGAGCACAAATTTTAATGGTTTCTGCTTCCAGAGCAAGTTAGAAGTATGGAATCTTCTTACAAATGAGAAATACCTGGTTTAGAGAAAAGTTAAAGGCAGCCCAGTGTTTCCAGAAAGTTTGGGCAGCACAAGGAGAACACTGGCTGCATTCCAGGGATTTTTGGTTTTGTTTTCGATTCCTCAGCCCTTCCCAGGGACAAGGAGCTGCCTCAACCTGCAGCATGACAAAGCACCTGCAACCCTCACCTGCCTCAGCCCCTCCCTCCCAGGTCAGCCTGGAGAGGACTGTCCTCACCCTGCACCAGGAAATGGGCACAGGACACGGAATAACAGACTGGACATTCAGGCTGGGATGAAAATTCACATTTACCCTTTTTTCTTCTCATTTGTGGTGCCATCTATGAAGAGCACACAGGCCCTCCGGTGCTTCCTCTTCACTGCTTTCACCTGGAGGGAGGAGAAAGCCTTAAAAATTCTAATCCTGATAAAGCAGGGATATTTTTCAGTGGATATCACCCACTACAACCCAGACTTAAATCTTTCCTATTGGTGCAACTTTCCTTTATTACACAAATACGAAAAATTCAAGTGGAAGCAGCCACCAGTTACCCCAAGGGAACATTTTTAGTGGACAAAGAGCCTCCCCTTTCTTTTGCAAATTGGGAACAAAGTCGTGCTCCATGACAAAAGAATTGGGGGTGATCCTGTGCTCTGTACAAGCAGGTGTGAATTTACCACAGTTTCAGTGCTTTTAGCACAAATTTACTTCAAACAATTTTGAAATGCTTCTACTGGAAGGTCTTTAACACCTCCAGGAAGGGCAAAAGTCACTCCAGAACTGGAAATTGCACCTTATCAGCGAGATATGAGGAGGCAGGAGATGCTCTTACCACCGCTGGCCAGTAGGGATACCGCCGCAGCTTGCACCACACCAACATCCCTTCCTCGAAGAATTTGGGTTCTGGCATGGAAAAGAAGGGAGATATTCCTTAAAAACAATTAAACAAGACAGATGCTGCCCCTCTCTTCTTCTCCTCCAGGAGTTTCTCTTCAGTGCTTTTACAGTGACCCCAAAATGCAGCACAGTTTCTGAACTGAAACTCAACAACTCCAATGCCTTGCCCAGTTCCAGGGATTTTCATTTCTTTCTGCACCAAAACGCCCGCTGGACCCAGGAAATGCATTTTATCCCAAGCCTGGGCACAGCTGGATTCCCTCCTGGAATCCCCATGGATTTCAGGCAAGCTGGAGCTCACAGAGGGGGAAGGAGGAGCCTCAGGGTCATGTCTCACCTCGATGGGAAAGAACACTGGGGAAATTTTCCTCCTCTTCATCGGCCAGAGGGGACAGTGGAGGGAGACTCTCCGAGGAAACTCTCCTGGAGGACATTCCAGAGGGTTCCAGCCCTGCCAACAGCACCAGGATCCAGGGGTTAGGACAGAGTCAGCTTCTGAGTGTGACCCAGAGAGGACCTGGCACACCCGAGTGTGCCCCAGAGAGGACATGGGGTCTGTCACACCTCAGTGTGACCCAGAGGGGACCTGACACACCTGAGTGTGACCCAGAGGGGACTTGACACACCTGAGTGTGACCCAGAGGGGACTTGACACACCTGAGTGTGACCCAGAGGGGACTTGACACACCTGAGTGTGACCCAGAGGGGACCTGGCACACCCGAGTGTGACCCAGAGAGGACATGGGGTCTGTCACACCTCAGTGTGACCCAGAGGGGACCTGACATACCTCCACACTGCTAATTAGGGAATTTAAATTCCCTAATCATGTGGATAAAAGAGAGGAAAGGGAAGGAATGGGGCTGATTTCAAGACCCTGTACCTGCCCATTTAAAACCACTTAATCTCAATTAATCAGAGAGCAGCAAGGGAAAAAAGTGTGAGCTAAAAAAAAAAAAACCCCAAAAAACAACAAACCCAGCTTTCCAAGGAAAACCCCAAGCAATTCCAGACAAACCCAAACACAAACCCTCCCCAGCACTGAAGGCATCAGCATTTCTGCTTGCCAGGAATTGAAACTGAAAGTAATTAAATCAGCAATTCAAGAGCCACTTCCCCAAAAGCAAAGCAACATTCCAAGGTGGGTCGCAGTGCTCAACACCCACATGGGATGAAGTTTTCCCTTCCCCAAGGGATTTGCCCACCTTCATCTTCCTTGGAGTCGGGGGCTTTATTCCCAGCCAGGTGTGAGGGATCCTGGTTTTCCTCCTCCTGAGGCTGAGGGAAGGCACCAGAAGGCCCAGGTGAGGAGCCAGGTTGGTTCCTGCATTTCCTGTCTGTGCCTGAGGCCACACCTGCCCTATCCAGGTGTTTTCCACCCTCTGCCTCTCTCCTCCCATCCAGCTGCTTTGCCAGGCTCTCACTCTCGCTGCTGATGCTTTTCTCCAGCTCATCCGAGGCAGTCTCACAGGAGGAATCCAGGAATGTTCTCCCAGGCTGAGTTCCTGTCTTTCTGGAAGGTTCCACGGTGCCAGATTTAGAGGGGACGGGAGGAGAGCCCTCCTCAGGAGCCACCTGTGCTTGATCCCGAGGGGAATCATCTCCACATCCTCTTTTCCTTCCTTGCTGACTTCTTCCAGCTTTTGGCTTACAGGACATTCCATCCCCTGTTTTGGGCTGGATATTCCTCTGTCTGGGAGACGATTTTGGTTCTGTTTTTTGGCAGTTGTGGCTATCAGGGGCTGGTGCCACACACGAGTCCCTGGCACGGCACCTGGCAGGGCTTGTTCCACCCCCACGTGTTCTGGGAGGGTTTGTGCCACCTCCAGGTGCTTTTCCACTCCCCTTTGGAGCCACAGAACCTCCCTGGCCCCGTGTTTTGGGATCATCCTTCAGCCCACAGTTATTTTGGGGTTTTCTTTTCCTCTTGGCAGCCTCAGGTTCTGATTTTTTAAAGCGAGAGCGCAAGAAGAAGCTGCGGGGGGCAGATTCCTCCCCGGAAAATTCGGGGTTTGGTCCTTCTGCAGGGGGCATTTGGCTGCCTGAGTCAGTCTGATGGAGAATATCCAGGGCGATTTTAAGGGAACAACGATATTGCAGCTCCTCCACGGCCTCAGTCATGCTTTCCTTTTGCTCTGAGGAGGAAAAAAATAGTCAATAAATTAAATTAGCCACGTTATTCTGTCGTAAATGAAGTGTATTGTTAAAGAAATAATAAATGTTGTTTGTAGTGTTTCTTTTAAGGTGTGTTTTTTGCTACTTAAATCACCCACGATTCCCAAAGCAAAGGATGGAGACACATAAAGGCCAAGCTGGAAGTGCCTCATTTTGAGGGAAACTCACATCTCTTCACCCTCCCTCCAACAAACCACCCCAGGGGAAAGCAAATTGATGATTTTTAACCTATTTTCCAACTTTATGGGAAAGGGGAAAAGAAAATAAGTGAAATACAAAAGTTCTAACCACCTAGGGTGAGTTTCTGCGGGGATTTTACACCCAGAAAAGACACAAACCAGAACATTTGGGCCGAGCTTCTCTGAGTATTTTTTCACCTCAAAAAGACACAAAGTAGCACATTTGAGATGAGTTCTGTGGGCATTTTTCCACACAGAAGAGACACAAGGTAGCACATTTGGGACGAGATTTTACAGGTATTCTTCACCCCAAAAAGACACAAAGCAACACTTGGGGATGAGTTTCTCTTGGTAATTTGGAGCGAGTTTCTCTGGGTGTTTTTTTCACCTCAAAAAGACACAAAGTAGCACATTTGTGCTGAGTTTCTCTGGGCACTTTTCACCCCATAAAGACACAAAGCAGCACGTTTGGGCCCCTCCCTCCTCACCCAGGGTGGAGGCGATGGCCTTGATCCGCTCCTCCGTGAGGGGAACAACATTTGCAGAGCTCACACTGACCCTGGAACACAAAAAGGTGACTGGAATCGGCTCCCAAAACACTCCCGGCACCACAAAACTGCCCTCAGACAGTAAAAAAATCCCAAATATTCCCTCCTCAGCCTGTCCTGGTTAGGGTTAAACACCTAAACATTCTGCAAATCCAGGATCTTGTCACACAAGCACCTTCTGATAAAAGGATTCCTTTATTCCCTTTATTTTTTTAACCTCTAAGGATGAAAACATATGACAGAAACAAAGATACTCAACTGCTTCTCCAAGCCAAGGATCTCAGCTTTAAATCCCATCCTTTTCGTGGTGGCAACAGGACTGCTCCCAGCAGCTCCAGGTTTGCACAAAACCTGCGTTAAAAGTGAAAAAAACTTCATTTAAAACCCTTGACCGACAGCAAAAGGTTGATGTAAGAGCAGTGACAGTGCCTGGGAGCAGCCTTAGCCTTGTGGAACGATAAAACTCCAGGATGGATTGGGTGAAAAGGGACTTTAAATCCTTTTTTATCCCACCTCTGCCATAGGCAGGGACTCCTTCCACTGTCCAGGTTGCTCCAAGCCCTGTCCAACGTGGCTTTGGGCACTTCCAGGGATGGGGCAGCCACAGCTTCTCTGGGAAATCCATCCCAGGGCCTCTCCACCCTCACAGTGAGGAGTTTTTCCCCAATATCCCATCCAACGCTGCCCTCTGGCAGTGGGAAGTTAATCCCCCCATCCCATATCGCTCCAGGCCCTCTCCATTTTTCCCGCTGGCATCTCCACAGCTCAGACAAGTTCAGACACGTTTGCTGGGACCTCTCCCTTCCTTCCTGCTCTGTTTCAGCCCTTTCCAAGCAACATTTCCTCATTCCTCCTCACCTTGGCCGGCCACAAACGCCTCTTCCACTTGCAGAGAACGAACTCTTGGTCTGTCATGGCTGAGCTTGACGTGGAAAAGGGCAATTCCAGGGTGTTCTGAGGGGGAAAAATAAAAAGGGAATAAAGGAGTCACCCACCTTTGTCCATTGAGGTTTTTATTTTCTGAAGGAAACACAGGATTTAATCACTAGTTTGGAAGAGACCTCCAAGCTCATCGAGTCCAACCCAATCAAACATATTTCTGCAGTTATTACTGTTTTACCTTGGGGATCACTGCACTGATGTCACCCCTGCAGCATTCTCCAAAATTATATCTTAAATTCCATTTTTCTGTGGAGAAGCTGTGGCTGCCCCACCCCTGGAAGTGTCCAAGGCCAGGTTGGACGAGGTTTGGAGCAACTTGGGATGGTGGAAGGGATGGGACTGGATGGGCTTTTAGCTCCTTCCAACCCAAACCATCCCAGGATTCAATAATTCCATAATTCCAGGAGCACAAGGGGCTCTCACTGAGTGTCTTGGGTGAGGAAAACACTATCAGGAATTGCACAATTCAGCCACAGGCCTGCCCAGTCCACAGCTTCCTACCAAACCCTGAAAACAGGGAACTACACCCTAAAAATAACCCCCCGGATGGACTTTTTACGCGTAATTCGATCCCAATTTTTTTTTTACACACTATTTGCAACAGAAACCTGAGCGGAGCGGCCTAAGAGCCCTCAGGGCTTTCCTCAAGGGCTTTGAAAAAAAAAGACACACTAAAGATCTTGCAGTACTTACAGCGTCCAGGCGCTGGGATCGCCGGGGCTC
>VWZU01012374.1:0-10056 GCA_013397095.1 Sterrhoptilus dennistouni
TCTGGGCCTGGCCATCCAGACAGTTCGCAGCCCACTGAAGAGAGCACCTTTCAAACCCACGGGCTGCCAGCTTTTCCAGGAGAATGCTGTGGGAGACAGCATCAAAGGCTTTACTGAAGTGCAGGTTGTCACACACACAGCCTTTCCCTCACCACTAGGTGGGTCACCTGGTCATAAAAGGAGATCAGGTTGGTCAAGCAGGACCTGCCTTTCCTAAACCCCTGTTGACTGGGCCTGATCCCCTGGTTGTCCTGCACATGCCATGTGATCACACTGAAAATGATCCGTTCTATAACCTTCCCAGGTACTGAGGTCAGGCTGACAGGCCTGTATCTCTCCGGATCCTCCATTTGACCCTTGTTATAGATGGCTGTCACATTTGCCAATTTCCATTCACCTGGGACCTCCTCAGTTGGCCAGGACTGCTGGTAAATGATGGAAAGTGGCTCGGTGAGCACTTCTACCACCTCCCTTAGTACTCTTGTGTGAATCCTTTTCAGCCCCATGGCCTTGTGTGGGTCTGAGTGGTGTAGCTGGTCACTGATCATTCTCTCCTGGATTATGGGGTCTTCATTCTGGTCTCCATCTCTGTCTTCCAGCTCTGAGGCTCGAGTACTTTGACAACTGGTCTTGGTATTAGACTGAGGCAAAGAAGGCATTAAGCACCTCAGCCTTTTCCTCATCCTTTGTCAGTATATTTACCTCCACATCAAGTACAGGATGGAGATTCTCCTCAGCCCTCCTTTTGTTGCCAATGTATTTGTAGAACCACTTTTTGTTGTCTTTTACAGCAGTAGCCAGATGAAGTTCTGGCTGGGCTTTGTCCCTTTGAATTTTATCCCTGCATGACCTCACAATATCCTTGCAGTCTTCCTGCACTGCCTGCCTCTTTTTCCAGAGGTGATGCACTCCCTTGTTCTTCCTGAGTTCCATTCAAAGCTCTCTGTTCAGCCAGGCCAGTCTTACCTGTCGGCTTGTCTTTTGGCACATGGGGACAGCCTGCTCCCGCTAAAGTGCATCCAGCTTTCCTGGAGCCCTTTGCCTTTAAGGACTGCTTCCCAAGTGACTGTCTCAACCAGGCTCCCAAACAGGCCAGTCTGCCCTCTGGAAGTCCAAGGTGGCAGTTCTGCTGAACCCCCCTGCTTACTTCTCTGAGAACAGAAAACTATCATTTCATGATCACTGTGCCCAAGATGGCCTCCAATTATCACATCCCACACCAGCCCTCCTCTGTTCACAAACAGCAGGTCCAGTGGGGCACAATTATATGGTAATTTTTAGTTTAGTGGTGTGGACAGGCTGCTGTCATTTAAGGCAGGCTGCGATCATTTAATTTTGATTGCTCTATCATTTGTTAAATGTGAGATCACTTAGCTATTTAGGTGTATTGACAAAACTAGGAATAAATTATTTACTTGAAATAGCTTTTTCTTACTTCTGACACTAGTGTGGCTTACAGCTTTGATGGTTTTAGACAGAGAATGCGAGTAAAATTCTTTTAAGAAAAAAGGTATGAATATAAATAGACAACCTAGACACATTAAATTTTCTGTTATGAATGAATTTTTTTTTGTATATTTATTTGGCTTTTCCTGTCATTGTTATGTTTAAATTTGATTCCCCCCCTTTTACAATTCTTACTGACATAGCCATGTCATGTCTTCTACGGCTTTTTTTAATTATAAGAATTTGAGGTTTTTTTCATATTTCTATATTGCAACTTTTAGATTGCATATGTTGTGTTCAAAATTATCCCTTTGTAATCGAGTGGAAGAAAAGCAGCAAAACCAAACCATGTCAGAAATGATAGAATTTTTAAATGCTTGTTCATAGGAAATTTGATCATACGTTTAATTTTGTAAAGTCAGTTTTTAAAAAGATGGAAAGGAGAAAGAGGTTTAAGGATGCTGTCACTGAATTAACCTTATTCCTTGTTCACAGAATTCAAGTATTTTGCTAAAAGCTGGAAACAATTACTGCAGTTTAATGGACAAGTGTTTCTCCCTATCTGCTACATTTTATATTGATTGAGCATCTTTGCTTATTACCTTCTAATACCCAGATAACTCTCTATTCCCTGACAGGGCAGTGAACAAGTCTGCAAGACCCATAAATATTTCTGAGAAGTACTGCTACTGAAGCCTGGCCCTCTTCATAGATGTGCTACTTATTTTCTAGTATTTGCTAGTGCTGTTATTCATGAGTCATAAATCATCTTGGGTCATTAGGCTTTTTGAAGAGGATTACCTGACAGCGTAGGAGGCATTGCCCAAGTATTCCTGAAGTTTCACCCAGAGGTCCTTACTGCTTTGAAGGCATGTACGCATAATTTGGATTAGGAGATCAGGATGTTCACTAAATAGAATTCAAGTTAGAGAAGAGCTTGCCCTTAATATCTGAAATAGGGACCTGTACAAAATGAACCATTTTCATTGGACAGTGAGGATTCAATTTGAAGTATGCTGTGTATTCATGAGTGCTGTCTACACAGTGTTACATAATGGGTTAATAATCTACATCTATACAGATACTTTAGTGGTCAGCTAGTGAGTTTTGTTTTTTTTTCCAGTCAGTGTATTCAGTAGACTAAAACTTTCAATGAACTGGTATGGATTTGATGGCAAGTGAAACATCAGCTGAAGTTTGGTTCTCCAGAGAACAACGGGGTGATTTTTATATGGTATAAAAATAGAAATATTAGTAACTTGTTTAAGTCTTAGATTTTTTTTTCTGCAGTAGTACCAGGGAAAAAAGCCAGAGCTTGCCAGTGTTATGCTGCTGTACTGCAGAAGGTGTAAAGTAAGGTTTTGTGGACTGCACAACATGTTAGAAATTCTTAAGTCAATTTGAATAGTGGATGTTATAGTAACCGTATATCTTTATTTAAAATGGATATTGTATATGGTTTTATTTAAAATTCAGCTTATTTTACATTGTTGTTGCATGTGATGTTTGGCATATTGATGCTTGTCATTATAAAATTATCCTGCTAGAGGTATGGATATCCCTAGGACTGGGCTATAATAGCTGAAGGCTTTTGTCTGGTACATGGGACCAGTAGGGTTTTTAACAATGGCCTGAAAATTTGGATGTGAGTGTTTGAAGTGACCAATTTTCCCATGTAGACCAACTCTTGATAAGATGGTAGCAACAGGTGAAACAAAAAAATCTACTTTAGATCACCAGATAGTCTCTATAGTACTTGGAGATGAGATGCCTTTCATTAGTGAATAATTTTCATAATTGATGATCAAGTTCCTGTGACCTTTCCTTTTCTCTTTTTTTCCCTCCTTTTTTTTTTTTTTTTCTTTGTAGCTATTTGCCCATGTGTAGCTGGAGTCAGGTACACACCTCAAGTTTAAATTATTACTGTATAATATTTAAGAATTTGGAAATACTAGCAGGCTGGACAGTAGAATTCAGCACATCTGTGCTCTCAAAGATTTCATCACTTTGTCACCACTGTTTCTACTAATACTTATGTTGGGTAAACCAGTGTTGCCCTCTTGTCCTGAGAGAGCACAAGCAGCAGGATTAATCCTAGTTTTTTCTTGATCTTTGCATGAAGCAGTGGGGACAGTGTGGAAGGAAACCTGGCCAATGAATAGAACTGAGAGAAAAGGAAAACAGTAAGACAGAATATGTGAATTTGAGGAAAGATTTTTGCAAAATAGTATTTTTGAACAGTTGGCAGTAGCAACAGTAGTAGGAAAGGAGGCGTATTTGTTCTTGCTTTAGCAGTTGCAAGTGCACAGAAAGTAGCAAAGGGAGATAAAGAAATTATTAGTGCTTTTTCCTGTTTTTCAATCCAACCCTTACTTGCATGAGAAATTTAATATATAGATTTCTTTTTGAGTGCCCCCCTTTCATAATAAGATTAGGCCATCTCCTTCTAACCCTCCTATTTATTTACTATATTATCCTTTCTCATTGAAATTAATAACAAATCAGTGCTGTGAAAACAATAGGTTTCAGTGTCAGTAAGCCACTGAAACAGTTCAGGTGTTACATTAAATTTTTCCTGTGCTTTATGTCAGCACCTGTAGTGCTATTACTTTCACTCAGCATCTCTGACTCTCAGGTTGTCCTGCATTTATTGTTTTTTATATTACTTTTTGTTTGCTCTTTCTATTTCCTGATGCATTAATTTAGAGAAAGTCTTGGGACTAACTTTTATCAATTGATCACACAACTTTTGCTCCCACTTTTCTGTTTATGTACACAATATATTAGAATATTTAAATTAATTTATGTTGTCAATGGTCTAAATTAAAATAACAGTGAGGTGATTCAGACTTCTGTGTCTCTAATTTAATCCAAACTTACAATATGAAATACATATTTCAGAGCCAGTGCTCTTTAATGTTTTTATAAATTATCTGGATGCAGGAGTTGAATATATGTTAAGGTTTCCATTGATACTAAACTAGGAGGAACTGTTGACTCCCTTGAGGGTAGAGAGGCCTTACAGAGCGATCTAGATAGTCTAGAGGGCTGGGCAACCACCAACCATATGAAGTTTAACAAGGGCAAGTGCTGGATTCTGCACCTGGGATGGGGCAACCCTGGGTGTATGGACAGACTGGGAAACAAGAGGCTGAAGAGCAGCACCATGGAAAAGGACCTGGGAGTCCTGTTTGATGGAAAGTTGAATGAGTCAGCAATGTTCCCTGGCAGTCAGGAGGGCCAACCGTGTCCTGGGGTGCATCAGGCACAGCATCACCAGCAGTTCAAGGGAGGGGATTGTCCCACTCTGCTCTGCACTAGGGTGGCCTCACCTCAAGTCCTGGGGGCAGTTCTGGATGCCACAATATAAAAAAGATATAAAGTCATTAGAGAGCATCCAAAGGAGGGTGACCAAGATGGTGAAGGGCCTTGATGGCAAGGTTTATGAGTCACAGCTGAGGTCACTTGGTTTGTTCAGCCTGGAGGAGACTGAGGAGAGACTTCATCCAGTCCACAGTTTCCTCGAGGGGGCCAGCATAAAGTAAATGAAATTGAAAGCTTGCTGATGTATAAAGCAGATGTTTTCTAGTGTGGAACTTCCATTGTCAATGTGTGGTAGCATAATAGTTTTGAATATTGACAGAGGTATATTTTTACTTTTGCTGTTTTTCAGTTGCAAAGCTTCAGGAAGTCACATGCAGTTACCTTAGCTTACCTGATGCACAGTAGCCTGAAGAGCAGCCCTAAGCTAGAATATTGACAATATATGGATAGAGAAAATCTTGATGACCACAGTTCTTGTACCAAGCTAAATTAAAACTCATTCAGCAATTCATCAGGAAAATAATAAAATCAATTCCTGAGTTTAGCAGTTTTTGAAAATGATGAGACAGTAGCTCATTACTTCAGCTGTGTAATTGCCTTTCAAACCAAAAGTTGCAATAACCTTTCAGTCTCAGGAAAGATGGGATAATTTGTGGATACATGAAGTAAGTAAGTATAGTTATGTTTACATGTTTTATATAAGTAGGGTATACAAGTTGTACCTTGTGTATGACAATCAACAAGTGTTCCATGCTTTTCAAAGAGAATACTGTTCACAAGAGATTTCAGGGTGGAGGATTGTCCTGATTTTTTGCCAGGACAGAGTTAATTTTTCACAGTAGCTGTGAGGAGGCAAAGCCTGGAGCCATGTAGGCGTGTCTAGGTTGTTATTCTATACCAGTCAGATCATCACTGGGGGGGTGGAAGTAAGGAATTCTTACTTCCAAGAACGGTGTGTGGCTGGTGGTTGGGAGAAAAAGTATGGGTGCAGAGGGTCTCTCAGCCATTTTGTTTATTGTCTCAGGGCCCACTTCATGGGTTTGGGCTGAGTGAGAATTTTTTGGATGTAAATCACCCTCTTTTTGTATACTTTTGTTATTAATATTGTTGCTGTTACTGTTACAGTTTGTTTCTTATCTCATTGCTGTTTCCAGTAAATTTTTCTTATCTCAACCCATAATCTCTGCCTTTTGTCTCTCTCACTGGTGGGGCAGGGGGATGGCTTGTAGTTTTGGAGTGCCATTCCTAAACCACAACAAGGATGCAAAGGACTTGTGGTAAATCTTGGAAATGTACTTTGTATACAGAAGACAGAACAAAGATTTTGGCTGTTAATGTGAAGGGGGCTAATCATGGAGGGAACTGGCCTTATGGCATGGAGGAGGTGGAATATGTAGCATGTTGTGAGACAGCGTGTAAGTGTTACGTAGTATCAAGTGGGGAAAAAGCTATGCCAAGTCTTAAAGCTGTAAGATAGTGGAGTAGAAATGGAAGCTGGTTGAAGGGAAAAGATGAAAAAATGGACTCAAAATGCAGAGAAGACAATTGTAACAATGAAGTATGCTGTAGCCTGTGAGGACAAAAATGGTCTGAAACCAGAATGTAAATGACACGATTAGTTAGAAAAAAAAAGGATGCCGATGAACTGGAGGGACTGTGGCAGAGGGACACCAAGATGGTTAGGAGTCTGGAGCATGAAATGTAGAAGAAGAATCTGAGTTAGCTGAGTTTGTTTACCCTGGTGAAAAAAAAAGCTAAGAGGGCTTGAAATGTTGCCTTTAACTAGCTAATGAGTGTTTATACAGAGGATGAAGTCAAGGGCCTCTGAGGTGCATAACAAAAGAAGCTACAGTTGTTGTGTGCAGTAAGGGAAATACTGATTGGATTTAAAGGGAAATAAATTCTCAGTGAATTTCCATCCTTGGAGATTCAGAAATAGAGAATTTTCCATTGGCATTTATTGCAGATCTTTAAAGGAATGTTATAGTTGTGCATCGGCTTTCTTAGTGTGTATTAAAGAAGTTTAGAGGTGTTTTAATTGTTTTTCAAAGCCCAAAAAGAGGCAAAAGTTATGTGATGTCAAGTCTTGTGCAAAATCGGCTACTCAATCAACAGGTATATTTCTTGCCAGTTTTATTTTATAAATATTATGAATCATCTGAGAATATTCAAAGACAGAAGGGCAAGATTAAAAGTTGAAAAAGACTGCTGAATTGAATAGATTTTGGTCCAGTGTTTAGTCACTAAGTTTTCAGCCTGGTTAAGATCCAACCTAATTAAAAGTCTTTAAAATGTAAGTAATTTTATTACAGTTGTTTTTAGAAAAGGAAAATGCTACTACCAGCTAACATAAATGACAGTCAAGGAGTTGAAAAAAACCTCAAGTTACTACTTCCTCTCTGTCACAACTATTTCATTAACAAAGATGTGTGCTGCAACCTAAAATGCTTTCCATTTGATAGAGCTGACCTACCAAACCCTTTTAATAGCTCTTGCTCTTCTATACATTTTTGAATACAATGGACTGTATCTAATATCAGCTGCTGCTTGAAGCATTGAAAAAGCTGTGTTCACCAAAAAGAGCATCATTATAGATATACTTTTTATTGCAATGGAAGTTGCATGAGGAATATGTAGTACAGATGGGAAATAATAAATGTATGAACTGCTGAAGTAGCTTGGGGTTTTCCTTTTATGTTTGAATTTCTCAGTTATGCTTAATATCATGACTACTTCCAAGCAAAGTTAAAATTTTACAGTTTAATTCTATGTTTACTTCTGCAGAATAAAAATAATTCAGTAGCTCTCAGTGGTGTCAGAATCTTTGATGTTGAAAGGCTCATAAAGAAGATATTTATTGTTTAAAAAGATGTAAAGGAGCAGTAATAAATTCCCTGAATAACTGGATTCTCCTTGACAGTTTTAGATGGTTTCTTTTGCAGAACTGGTGAACATAACTGCAAAAATAATGTGTATTTTATATAGTCTAAGTTTTTGAAACATACCAATTTTTGGTTTAGATTTTTCTACTTTATCAGTGGAACATGATCTGGTACCCCTTTTTTAATGAGAAGGAGCCAATAGTATCTTATTTTGAAACCAGGTGCAAGATTTCTTTCCATTCACCTAAATTTAATCCCCATGTTTTAAGACAACAACTGAGCTGTCTCAACAGTAAGGCTTCTAAAACAGATTCTGTTTTGCATTAGTTCTCTAATGAAATAGCAGGAAATACACTTTCCCGTACAACAGTGGGATTTTTTGGGGTTTTTTTTTGGTATAGCTTCAATGATGCATTGGGCAGTTTTCCTGAAAATCAGTAATTCTGAGATTTGCATTTTCCTCTTTGCCTGAAATAATATACACTTGCTGATCATCATAATATTTTGTAAATATAATTTTGTTTTCTGCAAATTTTTGAGACAGGTTGTGTTGCCTTAATGAATAGGCTTTTTCTTGATGCATAACTGATTTGTGTATGAAGGATGTGATATGGCCTCATTTTAAAGAGTTCTTAGTGCTAAGGCACCTGAATTAAATATTTGAGATGCTATTTTAAAGTGGAGAACATTGTTTATAAGTGCTTTTTAATTTTTATAGAAAATAAAATTAAAAACAAAAAGCTTCCCTTCCTGTGCTTACAAGAAGGAAATGGCTTTAACAGAAAAAGATACTAATGCTGTTCATTCTTTTTGGGAAACTGTGTTCTAATGAATTTTCACTCTTTGGGATTCCAAGGTAGCAAGAAAAGTAAACATTTCCTGCTAGACATTAATGTAGTATAGGTCAGGGAAGCTGCATACTACCCATAGGTATCTGCTCCCTGCACATGGCTTAGTCTGGCTTGGTTTTGTTTGTTGTTGTTTGCTTGTGTCAATTCCTCGCCTCCTCAGGGAAGGGTTATTACAGGTACAAAGCACAATTATGCTTTATGTTAGTCTACCCTTGTAGAAACTGTGGATGCACACCTGTGTTAGGGGGCATCTTTCCTTGATTCCACAGACCTCATTTTTTGTATGCTTCCACCACCTTTATTCTGGCTTCTCTTGCCATTTACTGTGGTGTCACTGCCACTACTAGCACATAGGCAGCAGAGGCATCAGTGTCATTGTTATCGAATAAAACAGCAGAGGCCAAATAAGTGTGACAATAGCCACAGAGGAAGAAGCTGTTTGCTCTAAAATTTTTTCTAAAGGTTGCTTTATATTCAGAAGCAACTCTCATTTGGCCCAGTACAGTACTTTTCATTAAAATTTCTTTTGTTACAGTAGTGAAACGCCGCGGAAAGAACTCCACAACTAATAGTAGTTGTTAGAGTGGTATGTATTTATCGACGTCGAGATGCCTGGGGAATAATTTCACCAAAGACACGCATACCCACCAGGGAACTTGCCCTCCTTATTATTCCCTGAGGTCTTACATATGCGTGACATTCCGTGGTCCCCCTTCATACATATTAATTCCCTGACCCCACCCATCTGCGCTTGGTATGGTAATTACTCCACGCGCTTCTGGGCATGCTCAGTCCTTAGTGGTGGTGGTCTCCAGGCTGTGGTAGTGGTCTTCTGACGTTCACCTCTTCACCTTTATCTCTCCCATGTGTGCTTTGGCCCTCTTGGCACGTTTTCAAGGGAACATAGCATCTTAGAGTCTGTGTTTTTTTTTTTTTATTATCTGTGCCCTTAGCTCTGTTCTGCTGTTTAGGATAGTTCTTCTAGTTCTTCTGAGTATACCGAAGGTTTCCCATACTGGTTGTGCTCAGATATATGTAAAAGGGTAACAGACACAGCATTCAGTGTTCACTAAATGTCTTCTAAAATGCAATCTCATATATTCTAAAGTACTACTTGGAATACTTTCTAACATACAGTATATGTTCTTAAATCTACTATAAAGGATCAACTGGGATTTTTCAAATTTATGTCTCAAGTAGTTGTAGTGATTTGAGCAGCTACTATTGGGATAGCTTTAGGAAAAAATCATTATGCTAATACTGATTTAGAAGTTATCCTAAATAACTTTTATCTCAAGCTTTTTAATTTTTCACTCGCTTTGTCAGCATTATTCAGTCTGTTGGCTGATCACTTTTTGAACTAAACATTAATTTCACTAGTACACTGAATTTCATTTTTTGTGCTTCTAGGATTTCTGTATCTCTCTTTTCAAACTTAATTTTTTGCAGCCAGTATTGTAGGTGAAACTATTCTGTATAAGCCATAAACTTTCTCTTTTTATAAATGCTGATGTGTTTCATGGGATTTTATCAGTAATAATGAGTCTTCTCGA
>VWZU01012410.1:0-38429 GCA_013397095.1 Sterrhoptilus dennistouni
TTTTTATAGCTAAAAAATAACATGAAAATACTTGTAATTGTTAATACTCTTTTTGATAAATAGCTCAATTTATGTAGTTTTGCTAGTTAAATCAAAAACTTAATCCATTTTAAACTTATTTTTATTGTTATTATAGTTATATGAATAGTTATATTTTATGTGTTTAAGTGTATACAAAATGTAATTAGCTATGCCTTTAACTCAGTCTAAGTAGTTCAAAAGAAAAAACGGGGATCTCTTGCTGAATTTCTTAGGGAAAGAAAACATGATTTATATATAAATATTGAACTACCTTGACTGAGGCCTAACCTGAGGCCTAAATTGGGGCCCAAGGCCTGTGACACAGCAAAAAATTTTTCAGTTAGTTGTGGTGTAGTTAGAACTAGGTATTAAGGTGTTTGAGAAAGATAATAGGATGTTGAAAGTCACTGAATAAAATTGTTAGCATGCAGGTGTAAGCCACCTTAAGAGTGAACCAAACAATGTATGTTTACATTTTTTCCTCTGCTGTGTGCCAATGAAAATGTGTCTGTATTTGGAAACTATCTGAAAGAGTATATAACCTGCCATTTTAGATGAAATAGAGGGACTTCGTAGAATTAACTATATTGGTCGTATCTACGACTGTCTCAGTCCAACCCTCTCTTATTATTGAGATCCCTAGCTTTTTCCAATAAATACCAAAAAGGGGGAAATAGGATGCCAAAACCAGGGCCACTGGGGTCAGAGAACACAGGGTAAGCTGTGTGGTGGGGAGACAAGGTAGTAAAAGGAATAAAAACTGGCGCTGCTCCAGGCTTCTTTCAAGTATCTCCATGCCTGATCCATGCAGTTGTTCCCACCTGTTGTGGTTTGAAAGCAAAATGAGTGAGAGGCTCCAAGTCAGCAATACAGTTTAATAAGAAAAAAGGTAAAAAGGTAAAATAAAATAAATGCAATAACACAAAGGATCACTGACAGAGTCAGAATACAACCTGAGCAGGGTGGTGGAAGCAGTCCAGGTGAGGTGCTCTTCCTGAAGCAGTGATCCTGTAGAAAGGTCTGGTAGCTCTGGTTGTCTGGGAATGCAGTAGGTAAGGGCTGCTTGCTCTGTCCCAAATCCCAGATTCTATCCAGGTGGGAATGCTTGGCTCTTCTCCCTGGGTGGAGCATCTCACAATGGGATGATGAGCCGTGAAGTGAGTCCTTGATGTCCCATTGAACAGAGATAACTCCTGGAGGGAGTTCCCTGTGAGTCATGGGCAAGGCATTGGTGTTCCATTAGCAGAAGAGCCCAAAGGGAGGGGCCTGGGAAAACACTGCCCCACCTGGTTTAACAGTTCATGAAGATGGTGATAGAATAAATACTTTGTGTACATCCTACACTGCAACCCAGGACACCACCGTAATCCCATCTGACTTGCTTTTCCATGCAGGAGGGAGATGGTGTGCATTCCCTGGCCTCGGGAGGGTCCCCACGAGCTCGCCCCAGGACTGACCATGGTGGGAGCACTTGGGGACTGCCCTCCACCATGTGCCCTCCAGCACCCTCTGCATGAGGCTGGGGCTCTGTGACTGCAGGTGTTGGAGGACTGCAATGTCTACACATGTACATAAGGCCACCTCTTTTTCTGGGGGTTCTTGGCAAAATCTAGTGAATAATATTGAAGTATTTTGTTTTATTCGAGTCACTTTTCCCTGAGTAATATTTTTTAATATGAAAAGTGTGCTCTATGTAAAATGTGCCACATATTTAAAACAAAAGCAATTTTATTTTGGTTTTGCCTGCTTCAAGTCTAAACATTTAGGTAAAGAACAGAAGCATTGGGTTTGTGTTGCCAAAATCTTACTCATAAGGGATTTTATCCCATTATTTTTTCCATCTGTTTTGTCTCTTAGAGATTATTGCAAGAGCTTAAGAGTTTGATTTATTTCCAAGGCATAGGAAGAGAATGTGTGGAGAGACAGAGCTGCTTAAAACCACAGTCTAAACTGCTGAAATATTCTGTTTATGAAAATACTTTCTGAATTTATGTTCAAAATCCTCTGCCTGATTTGCTGAATGAGGAGGAATAGAGAGCAGGAGAATTTTCTCTGTCAGGTCTCCATAAGTACAGCTGTGTTGAATATTTAAATATGGCATTTACAGTCAGTGCATATTGTGATATGCCTTTTTTCAGGGAACAACAATCTGTGAGAGATTATGGTTGCCTTTTTGTTAGAGTAAAAAACAAAATATCAAACAAGCACTGAATTATATTTTAATGTAAGTTGATGTTGCTTTCCATTTTAATCAAAAGCTGTTTGTGAGAGCCTCCTCTTTGTTGCTTTAGAGCCCAGCAGCAATTTGAGTAGGTGTGTGAAGGGCAGTGTGTTGTCTGGATGATGGTGGTGGCAAAGGAGCCTACATCAAAGACAACATTTGCCAAAGTGAGCACCTTTTAATCAGTGCTCTGACACCTAACTAAAAGCTGGGCTGCACAGTCCTTGAGCGCCCAAGGCCCTCTTGTCAAAGCAGTTCCATTCTGCAGAATTGCTGTGTCTATGTGGACAGCTTCATCTGCTCTCAGCCTCGCCCTGCACCTGAGACGTGTCTCCAGCCCATAAATAACAGTGTCCTGCTGGCTCAGAGCCTTAGTGCTGGGAGCTGATTTATGGACCTGCAGGAAGAGCAGGCCAGCCCTCAAGGCCAAAGACTCACCCCTCCATATCTTAGTATCCAGCAGGACGTAAGAGTGGTGAGGCTAAAATGCTGACCTTCTCATAGACTGGAATATACCATATATCAGTGCAATTGTTGGATTACTACCAGGAAATCAGCTACTAGTACACGGTTTACTATGAAATAAGCAGAAATGTAGCATGCCTAAAATGGAAAGGGAGTTCAGGAATCACGTCACCAATTCTGTACACTTAAAGTCCCTCTGATGTGGAAAAAAAAGTGCAAAAATAATTAGGTTTTACGTTTGGTTTGCTTGGGGTTTTATTCTAGAAAAACAGCATCAGGCTACCTGAGCAGTTTTTGAGGAGAGCACTGTAACCAGAGCATATCAATGGTATTTGAAGACAAGAAAATAACTACGGGGTGAGTGAATCTGTGTATCAGTACCAGCACCAAACCCTTTGATACATTCTCAGTAAGTCAGAAATGCAACTTCTCAGAATGTTGAAAACAGTGACAAAGAAGGTGTGACAGTTAAAAAGCCAATATCAAAAATAAAGTAAAATAAATATTTGAACAAGCTGAACTCTAAATATTTAAAAATTCACAAAAAGTGTAAGAAGTAAAGCAGAAATAATTGTTGGTGCTAATGTCTAAAAGCTATGAAATGCCTGTCTGTGTCCAGGCACCATTTTTTTCCTAAGATGTCAGATTTCACATTAACAGAAAATTGTCACCCCCAGACCGGTATTTTTGGAACTGCTCAGTGTCTAATCAGTTAGTGACAGTAGTTAACAATTGCAAGCCTGATGCCTGGAAATCAAATAAATGTTAGTGCTCCTGCTGTGGGCTGGGGCAGGATGATGGTGGGAGGTGATGGCACTTTGGGTGCCCAGCAGCTGCGCATTTCACCCACTCCAATAAGCTTTTAACTACACCTTGAGCTGTTTCCTGCTCTCCCTCCTAGCAGGGTCAGTGGGAACACAAACAGTAAGTGCTCCCCTGGATTTTAACCCAGAGGCACAACAGCCATTAAGCTCTATAAATCTCTAAATATTGCTACAAGCCTATTTTTGTGTTCTCTGGAGGCGCTTTTTTTTCGATATTGTAAAAGTAGGAAGAAAGCATTGGGCTGAGATGATGATGTGGCCAACAGTGGGGATTTGTGGAGGAATGAGAGGGAGAGCAGCAGCGCTCTGTGACAGCAGAAGTGAAAATGCCTTGCTGTGGGTGTCAGTGGCTCCAAAGCTGCCAAAAGTGGGCAGGACAGGTTCAGCTGGCATCTCCAGCTCCTATCCCAAATAAATGTTCGTGCACACTCCCAGCCACTGTTGGGGAGGGCCAGTGGAGACACATGGCATGCAGTGTTTGCCATGATTGCAGTGGCTGCTCTGGTAGCCCTGTGTTTCCCTGCCTGTTAATCCCTGCTCTCCTCAGTGTTGATTTAAACACCTTTCTGTGACATTTGGAGACTAATGGAGCGTGCCGGCTCAGAAAGAGCTCGTAAAGGTTGTCGGGTATGATCTGCATTAATTCAGAGCCCATTCACTCTGGCATATGATCCCTTGCCTGCACAGTCATGGCTTCTGTGGCAAAAAATAAGTAGCAAAAGCTGCTCAAGGTGCAGCCTCCCTGTGCATGTTCCAATAGGCAAGAGAGGGATTCATCCTGGCAGTGGTTCCCTTGCGTCTGTTCCAGCAGGTGATGTGCAGTGACGATGGCAGCTGCTCCTTTCCACGGCACTACGGAGGGAATGGTACCTGTGTGTTCCTTCCCAGGTGCATCATTTCCAGCTCCAGGGGTGATCCATCCTATGGGCTACAAACAGCTTGGTGACACCACACACATACCTAACACCCGATGAACTCTCGTTTTCAAGAGCCTTCCCTGCAGAAAGGGAAAGGCTGCAAGTGTCACAGTCTCCCTGAGAGCAGCACAAACAGGTCTCCTCCTGTGTTCATAGGATCAACAGCCTTTCCTGGAGTACGGAGCCAAGCCCTTTCCTTGTAACTTTTTGTCATAATCTACAGAGAATGAGGGAGGCTTTTTTTCCTGCCTCGCTGAATGTGTTGCTTTAGTACTTGTGTGTAGCTTAGCTGAGGCAAAGAGAGCTCCTTCCATTCACAACAGCACTCGAGCTGTTGGGCTACTCAAGGAAAAAGTAGTTCTCAATCACTCCTTTTGAATCAGCTGTATTTGACTTAGGAGTGCTAAACATAAGTGGAATGAGTGGGAGAAAATAAAGAGCTCTGATTTCTCATGGTTGGTGGTGAATGGTGGTAGTGATGGAACTCTGGGCTAATTGTATCTCTTTTTTTCCTTTCTCTTTTTTCTCTTTCTTTCTTTCTTTCATCCCATAATTGAACAAGCTGCTAAAGGAACCTTAGGATTAAATATTGAACAGAATGGTTCCTGAGTGAGTGCTGCAGCTGATACACCTGAGAGTTGTGCTAGTTCTTTTTACACTTGCGGTGTTTAGAGAATGCTCTTGATACAGCTTTGCCTCTTGTGCCTGTAAACACAGAGCTCTCAACCACAGGAGAAAGGCTGGAGAGGCTTTGTGTCTGTACACCAAGCTGGGAACCCTTCCTGGATTGTACAGATCCACTCGGAGGAGAGAGGGAAACTGTTTAGTTCCCTCTGCAGAGGGGGTTCCCAGGGAACAGGCAGCCTTGCCTACAGAATTCACTACTTAAAGCTGACATTCCTTCAACAAAGACTAAGAGAGGAAAAGAAACAGAATAAGTAATCTGAAGAGACAGTCATGCTGTGCTGGAAAAAGCCTTTAGAAGTAATTATATAAAAATCGTGAGCTTCTATGCAGAGTTAGGGTCCCTGAATGGATTAATTACAAACAAAGATGCATTTTCTGTCAGAAATCTATCCCAAGTAAAAAACCAAAATGCAATCAGATTCAGCTTTTAGATAGAAACTGTCTGTGCACCAATAAACGTTTTTCCTTTTTTAACTTCACAAAATAACTAAAAGAAGACAGATAACAAATGCCACCAGTTCCCCTCTCTGTCATCAACACTGAAGTACTTTGCTGAAGCAAAATGTTAAGAAGCTGGGACTGGACATTTAAAGACTTAAAAGTTACTAAATTTTCTCCCCAACTTGATGGTGAGTAACCCTCCCTCATTCCCTGCAGAATGTGAAGTGTCTGAGCAGGGGAAGGAGCAGGAGAGCTGCAGAGCTTCAGTCACAGCCTGTGTTGCTTCAGGTATTGCCAAGGGAAGGCATTTGGCTCATCAGAGTAGTTTGTATGTAAATCAAGTGAGGTAATTTGTGTTTCAGTGTTACTTAGAAGTCAAACATCCCTTCTAGAAGGAAATTTTTGTCAAATCAACACATGCATTCCACCTTCCTCCCAATGGGGATGCAATTAGAAAAGCAAGGAGAGTATTCCCAAACAGCATTGCTTAACAAACAGGTTTGAAGGGCTTCTTGCTTTTTTTTTTTTTTTTTTTTTTTTAATCCAATAATAATACTGACTTGATGTCTCTCTTTGTCTTTGTATTTCACTCCCTCATGGTTTAGGCATAGACGATAATGTATGAATTTTCTGTATTGTATCAGTTCATTAGAGTGTTGCTAATACAATTTTTTTTTTGTTGCATAGTGGAAAAAGATGCAGAAGATAATGCTCATATCTTATGTATTCTCAAGAGCTCAATAAGAGATGAAAAAGCTCCAGAAATACAAATCTAAGACTGTAAGCATTGCTTAGCAGGATCTTTCATAGCTAATATTCTGGATGTTGATAGGTAATCCAATCTGATTACACTTTCAAGGTGGGGGCTGGCAGTTATCCAGTCAGAAATGTTGGATTTTGTTAGTCAGACCATGTTCTGTATGGATGCAGCAATGCCTGGGTGAAATTCCATGGCTCATGTTATGCAGGAAGGCTGGAAAGCAGGTCTTAGGGGTTCACTAAACTCTTGAGATGCATTTTCGGGGATCTGTCAGTCAGACTGGGAGTCAGGCTCCCAGAGGATGAGAAGCACACAAATATTTGTCTTTTTTTAAAATTATTATTTCTTTTCATAATGTGCAATTTAGCATCATGTGAAAGATCTGTTGCAGACCATGAATCTTATTCTCCAGGGCAGCTGTGATTGTCTCTCTTCAGTTTTCTCTTCTGTGCACTTTGGACCTCTGTTGTGTAAGAGGTGAGCACATTTAGCTAGCAGTGGTTCTCATGAAGGAGATTAACTTCTATCTATGATTGATATTCCAGTGAAGTACCACCTATGAGAAGAAGAGAAAGGAAGAGAGTAAAGGGAGCTTGTACTATACACAAAAAGATACTCCATAGTTCTAATGAAAGTATAAAAATACCGTCTGCCTTGTCTTAGAAGTGGTTTGAAAAATTACTGTGTAAGTCGAAAGAGTCACCCCTGGAATTTCAGCTGAGATTTTCAGAGGAATTTTTAATTAATGTCTTCATATGATGTGGAATTATCATGTAAGAATAAATGAATTTATCACCTTGTTACCTACCATGGATGTTACACTGTCCATCTCTTCGGCATCACCTTTTCTCTCCAGTTTCCCCCAAAAATGCTCTTGCGTAATGCCATCTTTTCTCATCACTAGGTTGGAGAAATTGAGTGCTCAGTTCTGCAGTACTGCCTTGGAGATGCCTCCTTTTGCCTTTTGTGCCTGGTTTCTTGGGGAGCCTATCAACAGAGGCCTATTAACTTGGTAAGTCTGTTTGGCTGTCAGTGTTACTAATGTGCTGAAACTTGGATAATTTCATTTCTGTCCTTTTGTAAAAACAGGTTTGTTTTTCAGACCTCTTCCCCCTTGAGACCACAATGATGTAAATGCTAACAGAGCTCTGTGCATTTATGCATGCATGTGTCCCCAAGCCTAGAAGCACAATTTCCCATAAACATTTCCAAGCTGGGAACAAAAGCAGGTTTTCACATTAAAAGCATCTTTTTTTGTGTTTGCAAGAAAGCTCTGTGTGAGCTGGCTGTGCTCAGGCAAGTGCACTTCATTAGGTAATTCTGCTCTCAACTGTGTGTTCACAAACCATTCCCATTTAACCTCGGAGAAGGATGTGCGTGTGTGAAGTCAATGAGTTCTTGCAGCCCTGGGAGTCATCCTTTTGGAAACTATTAACAACTACAATAATAATATTTTAAAAGCTACTTCCTGAGGTTAACAGCTAAAGGCCATTTGATATCCCTGCTCCATTTTCCAGTATATCATGCTTAAAGGAGTGGTGTAGTATCCAGCCCCGTGGAGAGATGTGGGCCAGCCACAACAACCTGAGCTGTCAAGGCTCTCAGGGGGCTGAGAGGCACCACAGGTACACAATGTAGGTAAGTTTGTACTCAGAACAGCACAATAATGAACCAGCAGCACCTTGTTTCCTCTCTCTTTCACAGGGGTAATTCTCTGAGCTTCCCTCCCAGCCTGGTGTTTCATGGAAGTAGGCTGGGCTAAGGGTTTATAGCAAATAGCAGTGAGCTTCTAGGCCAAGGGGAAAAATGCAGCAGGTGGGATGTGTGTACAGAGCATTGGTTTGGCTGGTGGCACTGGAAACAGTGTCACTGCTGCATGGTGGCCAGCCAGTACCAGAGCCACTGCTTTTATATTATATTTATGTTCTTGGTGGCATTAGAGACCTTTTTACTGTGCCAATGATTTGCTTTGGTCTGTTGAAAAGATGACTGAAGACTCAAGAACACCCCATTCCAGTGACCCTTTAAAACTCTAGGTGTCTTTAGCCTGCTGAAAATAAGTTCATACTTTCAAAATTCGGAGATATTGTCTCCACACAGAACAAAAAGCATAAAAAGTCCAATCCCATATTCCTCATCTTATCCTGTGGGAGTTATTCTTGATGGTGCAAGACCCCACACATTATTCCTATGGGTGCTGTATTTGACAGTCTCTTTTGTAATATGGCTTCTGTTACAAATCTCCTCTCTTTAATAACGACCTGCTTTTATTCAGAAAGAGTTGGGCTGCAGTGGCCTAGTCTATTTTAGATAACAAAGACTGTGCTTTTTAAAGCTGAACTGTTTGAATGCTTTTTAAGCCCTTTGTTTCAGAGGAGAAATCTGATTTTCTCAAACACTTTAGGTTGTAGATTTGCTACAACAAAACACATGCTGCTGATGTGCTGGGGTTTTTGACTTTTTTCAATAAAATGTTTTCCAAATAAATGGCAAAATTCCCCATGGACACAAGGGTATCAGCAGTAGTGCTAAACATCTGGTTTGTCTCTGTAGACTGCACCACGTGGAACCCAGAATATCTGGTTCAGTGCTGTACTTGTCTCCCAATTATATTCAAAACATCAGCTTTTCTTGGAGAACATTTGGTAAAAGCTCCCTTCACTGCTTTAAGCCAATTCCCATGAGGATATCACTGCTTCAGACTGATGTGAAATTATTCAAATTAGAGAAAAACAAAGTTGTCAACATTTGTGTACAGAGCAAAACACTGCATTGCAATTGTAAGTGTGGGGCAAGGAAAATTCCAACAGCATGGAATACATTGTAATTCTAATTTTTCCCCCAACATTTCCAGCTTTAATAGAATATTCTCTGGTCTGGAAGACTAATTTTTTAAAAAGAAAAATTATTAATTTTACAGAATTCAGTCAACAGCTCTGTTTTACCTAAACAGATGAATGCTTGTCATGGAAGTACAAAACACAGCTAATCTAAACAAGATCTTGATTTTTGTCCCCATTTCAACAGCTGTATGTCAATATGATATGGTAAAGAAAGGTGAGAGAACAGACTTTCTAATAAGGTTAAGCAGTTATTTAGGAGAAAAAAATCGAGCCCAACAACTATGTTTTGTCTAATGTCTGCAAGTTTTATAGAAAACGTGTCTGTTGTAAATGATAAACCAAACACCCAGAATTATCTGCAGCAACAGGATTTTTCATAATCTTCTGAACAAGACTCCCTGAATCACAAATTCTCTGCAGTTGCATTGTCTTCTGATTCAATTGCACAGATTAATGTGATCCATTCCTCTTATGTGCATCAGTTTTACTGCATTATATGTATGTCATGAACATGGTTTGTGGTTGGAAAGGGAATTGTACTGCCACAGGATGAGAGTGAAAAAGCATAATTAAAAGACAAGTCATGAACATCCTTTATTATGGTCTAACAGCCATGCTAATAGTCTCCCTTCACATTTATGTGTAAAAGGCACTTTAAGAGGCAGTGTCTTACAAAATCAATTTAATTTTGACATGAGGATGCTGTTATAACATACACAGCCTGTAGATGACATAAAATGGTTGTCTGCCATATACCTCAACTGAGAGACACAAACACAATCTTGACTGGGGGGGAAGCATCAAAAACCAGGGCTTTTAGTGCTGGGTTAACTTTTTGTACTCAGAGGAACAGTGTTTTTCCATTGAAGAGCTTTTCACCTTTGTTTGCAGTAGGGATATTATTAATATATAAATGGTGACAAGAGGTTTTCACTCAGATTATTCATGTGCAGAAATCCATATATGAAGTTGGAACATCTGTCTCCTGGAAATGTGGCCCAGAAAAGGGAAAGAACCTCTGTAGATATGAAAGCACACTGCAGAAAGGTACCTTCTACCTGTCCTTCCACCCATCTGTTCCTCACCCAAGGAATCCTTTTTTTGCTGTTTTCAGTGCCTATGGAAACAGACTCCTGTGTGAAATTTCCTTCCAGGGAACAAACTGCAAATTGCAGTGGTTATTAATACTAGTATCTCAAGACTAATCAGGAAAAATTAAGAGCAAACATTTACTTTGCATCCTACAATCTGTGTTTAGGCTAGAAAACAAGAACTCTCTTTGGTACTGATTTTAATTTTCTTGGTTTTATTGTTTGTTTAAAGAAAAAAAATGGGAAAAAAAATCCATCCTGGGAAAGAGAAAAGCTCTCTTGTCTGGGATAAAAGCTTTATTCCCTGGCATAAGGAGAATCAAAGGTGAAGTCCCAGGTGAAAAATGGGCAGAGAGGAAGCTACTCTGCCTGAGATGGGAGCCTCTGTAGGGTATGAGTGTGGTGTGGGCTGTTGCTTTCTCAGGTCTGTGCTGGGAGTTCCCCTTGTGGGTAGAGCTTTACCTCGACCACTGGTGGTTCTGCACGTTCAGTGCCAGTCTATTCCATTTCCTACATTCACGTGGGAATTCTCTTTGCCTAAATCATGCCATATGCCAGCTGACTGTAAAAGTGGGAGAAACTCAATATGCACTTTTGAAGTTATTAATTTCCCCACCCAAAATGGTTTTGGGCAATGGGGTACAGTGCTTTCATTTAAGCAACAATTTTACGTTACAGATGGAAAACAAAATGGTGAAAGTGCAATTTCCTGTAGGGTTCTGCTGAACTTTGAATGTGAATGAGAGGACAAATTGGGATAATGTTATTCTTGCCAAAAGTTATCTTGCTCCACACCATAAGATGCTATTTAATGCCAGCAAAAGCTTTGTGTTCTGGTCCAGCACTGTTGACATGCTCTGTCTGAAAGTCATATGGAAAAAAACCTGTGTGCATATCCTCCCATGAAATAGTTAACTACCTTGTAATAAATAATACGTTCCCTGTTCTTGTCTGTAAAATAGAGATATATTTTAAGTAGCATTTAGCTTTTATTTTGCTAATTTTTTATACTTCTGTGTTTTATACACCATTCTTACTGACTGAGCAAGATCAACAGTGCAGATATTTAGCAAGGTTCCCTTCCAACAGTGTTTTATTTTTATTTAGGAGTTTTTAGTTTGTAACCAGTCAGTCTGTAATTCTGATGAGCTGCGTCGAAGGCTCTCCATGCCAGATCCTGTCTTTGTGACATTTTTGGAACTCCAGAAATAAGAGTGAGGAGTTAAAAAATGCAATCCAACAAGGCATCGGAACAGGCAGCTACCTAGAGAGACTGCAGGAAGTAATAGCATTTATTAAATTTGAGAAAAACTAGCATCTGACTATACTTTATTTAATGCAAGTAATTATGTGTATTATTTTGATAGAACAGCTTTGACAAGCCACTCAGATGGTTTAAACAGCATCGTTATACTCAAATCTGACTCTGTTACTGCTAAGGGGCTCAGTTGATTTATTAGTGCAGTATTGCCTTACACTTGGTTCATTCTTTGGACATGTTTCCAGAGGGTTTAGTTTCACAGTCTCTTGGGCATCGCATTTTGTTGACTAGCCATCATCTAAACTTGGCCAAGAGCAATCAGATGAGCTTTCCGCCCAAGCTCTATAAGCTACATCTGTTCTCAGTAATTGACAACGCAGAAATCCTCCCCCAAACTCCTCCTTGGGGCACACTGTATCCTCACTTGCCCTGCACATCCATCACTTAGTTGGCTCTGCACATCAGTCACCTGCCTTGTATGCACTGTTCCAGCAAAGCTTCCAGTGCTGGGGAAGAGGAGATATGTTTGAGAGAAAGAGGTGGCATCACAAACAGCAGCAAAGGAAGGCTGGATATCAGGGAGCATTTGGCAAGACTCAGAGGAAGCATCTCTGATAGCACAGGCCCACAGCAGTTGCCCTGTTTCTCCTGTGAAAGTCAAGGCATTTGGATTTCAGCAGGTCACATTTTCTATACAGTGTTTGTACCATGGTAGAGTTCCTGTCCCTGAAGAGGGCATTGGATGAAACTGTGGTGATTCAATCACATTTTCTGTTTCGTACAACCACAAGAATTAACCTGAGGAAAAGGAGGTGGGTTACAGGAGAGGAGAAAAGGCCATGTGAGCACTGCCTAGCAGCAATGAAAACATCCCCAAATTATCAGCACTGTTTCCAGCACAAATCCAAAACACAGCCCCATACCAGCTACTGGGAAGACAATGAACTGCCCCAGCCCAAAACAGCACACTGAGATGTTTCCATTGTCTCCTTCTGCTTTTATTAATGGATTTTTATGTGAGAGTGTGATGGCTGAAAAGCAACCTGCTGCGGTGGCTACGTAAATTTGGAAAACTCTTCTCGAAATCTGTGGTGTGACCTGTGTACTATTGTGTGTCCAAATGGATTTAGTGTATCATAACACTCCTAGAAAAACAAAAGGACAAAGGAGATGGGATTGCTAAGGGAGACATTAGATTTCATTTCACACTGGTAATAGTTTAGAGATGTGTGCTGAGCAAAATGGGATTCAGTTCTGTGGCACTTTTCTTTTTTATTGCTGCTAAGTGATTTCAATATCCAGTCTAAAGTGATATTGAGAGTGTTCGATGGAACGGGGATGAAATCAGGGAGTGCTGGAGGCTCAGAGTAGGCCACAAATCTCCGGTTGACTGGAGGGAGCCTTTTGGAGCCATCCCAGCTGACCTTAGCTGGTGTTATTTAACCTGGAGGCTGCTGGTAAGTACCTTGCCATGTAAGGTGTTGTTGCGTATTAGAGGGAACGACGTGCCCAGATTGCATTTTGGACGTCAATTGATGTTACGAGGTTATGGCTTTGGCCGTGAACTTCCCGCTCTCAGGAGCATTTATGGCAAAAAGTTTATTGCCCAGCTGTTGCTGCCTGATAGACGTATCATAACTGGGAAATGGTTTAAGCCCTGTAACCTTTCAATTTCTGGCTGTTGGGAGCAGATGGGGATTGCTGCACAAACAAGGAGGCATACCTGCAGTCCAGAAGGCGATGGTCACAAATAGTGTGCTGGGGGGGCACTTCTTGTGAATGTATATCCTGCTTCTGATAACTCACAGGTACAGAAGGTGAGTGTTGTCGTTTGTTCTACACACTCTACACTGTTATGGTCAGAGTCATTTCTCAACTGTTCTTAATTTTCTTTGTATGACAGTGTACAGTGTAGGATCCTCAATCAGATGATCTCAGGAGGAGCCTGAGGGGCACAGATGGAACTGCTGAGAGTCTGTGTTTTGGCTTCTGCAGGTTTTGGGCAAAGAACAGAGGAAGTATGAAATGAGGGCAATACAGAAAAATATATCAGACAAAGGCAGTGGCTCAGTAGGCACACACATTAGCAAGGGTTTCACAAATCTGTTTTTGTTTTCTATATAACAGGGTTACAAAAGAAAAACAAGTTTCTGTTCTGCAAGAAGAGGCTCAGGAGTTACACTGTATTGTCCTCACTATGCTTTTGGAATCTGTTATATTTTTAGGCATCATCTCATTTTCTCTAACAAAATGCTGAGTTGCTGATAAAGTGCCGTGAAATTTAAAAAACAAAACAAAAACAACCAACCTTTGAGAGGATTTTAAATTCCTGTCTTGTGGTTAAACAGTCTTGACTTTTTTCTGGAACCAAATGGCTCCTAACTTATGTTAGCCTAGAATATTTTGTACAGTTTCTGTGGAATACTTTGAGATCAAACTTCTGGTTTTGGTCTTACTTAGCTGCATAATATTTTGGTTTAAAACTGGTTGGAGTAAATAGTGCAGAAAACCAGCTATGGTTTGGTGAAACTGCCCCATGGCATTGTTTATTCCATGTGCTGTGTTTCCATCTGAAGGCACAAGTGGTGCTGTCACTTGGTGTGGAGGGCGTGTAAAGAGGAAAAGCGAGCTCTCAGCACTGTGCCCATTAGAAGGGCCCTCAGCAGCACAGTGCAGCTCTGGCCAGGCAGCTATTTAGCTCCCACCAAGTGTGCTTTGAAGAGCCCAGGCAGGGAGGCAGAGGGGCACCTATGTTCCAGGGGAGCAGGGCAGAGCTCCTGGCCTTCCCATCTCACCTGCTTCCACCACCGAGGGGCTCCAGACATTTCTGTGATTTTCCCCACTAGGCTTTTATGTGAAGTGACAGCTCTGGCAGCAGACATGACTTCTGCAGAGTCATCAATGATTGCTTCTAAAGCTTCATTAGTGGTGCAGAGCACACCAGCAGTGCTGTGCTCAGATTTGAAGTGGCACTGTTTCATTTTTCTATATGTGAGCAGATAATTTGCTTTGTGCTGAGATACTTTGCCTTTGTAATAATTTATTGGCTTCTATAGCATCCAGGGACCTTATTTTTTAAGACGCAGAATTCACTTGTCAAATGTGTGTTCCTGGCATTATTATTTTTAATTTTCTCTTGGAAACTGAATTTTCTGCTGCAGAGAATAATGAAACGAGATGCGTTTGCTGGATTCCAGTTTAGTTTGAGAAATCACAGTGGCAATTTACATATGTTTTACCCTTACATGAAGATTTTCACTATTTACCATAACTGGATTAGATTCTAGTTATGTGCAGAACTGACTGGAAAATAAACTGGCATCCTGATTTGCATTTATTCTGCACCAGTGGTTCCCCTGTCAAATTTGCTCAGTGTGGAAGATTTGGTCAAGAGCTGGATTTGTGTATTACCTGTTACTTCAGGCAAAAGCTTCAAGTATGCATTGGCCCAAACCCCTGACATATATAAGAAATGACATATTGTTACCAGGGAATAGGAATATTTGGAATTACAATGTACTTAGTGCTCGGTGTAGAAGAGGGCTGGGGGAATGTTTGTGCCAGATAGCCAGGAGCCCTCATTTATAGAGTGTGAAAATAGCTGCTGGATGCAAGGTGATCACACTGTGTGACTTCCACGTATCTTCCTGCTCCCATTTCTGCCCTCCAAGGCAGAGGGTTTGGGTTTGGGGGCTGTGTTGGTCAGGCAGCAAAAGAGCTTTCTGATAGCAGCATGTGGGTGTACTAAAATCTTCCCTTCCAACTGAAGCTGTGTGATTTCAGGGGACAAATTTTAATTTATCTTTTTACACTGTTTTCTCCTCACTGATTTTGCTTATATGTGTAGCTAACTGTGGACAACTGTAACCAGTGAAAGTTAAAAAAACAAATGCTGGTGTATGCTTATAAAGTATGCATTAATACTGAAATGTTCTATGCCAAGAAAAGATAGTTTTTCTGTACTAACTTTTCATCCTTGTTTTTCCTTATTTTTCCTTTTTCATGCAAAACTTCTCAGGCCTAATGCCTGGCTCCCATTCTGGGGTGCCTTTTATTTTTTGCTGACTCCTAGCCAGAACCCAGTCATGTTCAATACAGGACATGGATTTTCCTCGTGTGCTGAGTTAAGTATTTGTTTCACCAGCCCTTGTCCACTCTGGTGTCAGACAAATTTTTAGTAGAGAAGTTTAAGTCACCCTTTACTCAGCTGTTCACTACTGCCATCCCCAAGCTGTTGCAGTCAAACCCCATGTCCTGATGTGCAGGCCAACACTATAATCTCACCAACAGATTGGAGTTGATATTATTGCAAATCTGCATTTGTAATTGTAATTATTCTTCTTTCCATCTGATAGAAGAGAGGAAGGGACTCAGGTAGATTTAGTACAAAACATTTCAGCTTGAGCTAGGCAGATTTGTTAAAACCAGAATTTAAAAAATTGGATATAAAGCTGTGCTAACACAAACAGAAACGTTTTGAAGCCTTTAGTACAGCAGCTACCTCACTTTGCACATTGTGTTTCTTGGATGCACATTCACACCCCTAAAGTTTGGCTTCTCTGGACAGAAACAGAGAACTTTGAGCCATATCCTGATGTCCCAGTCCTGATCATCTCCTGGTGCAGTCTGCTCATTGCTAGGGAGTTGTGTAAACCCTGAGATCGCATGTTGATGAGACTTGGCAGTAAAATCCATGAGAAATCAAGTGATGTGAGAGGGAATTAACAGTGAGCTCTGTCCATGTCATATTGAAAGTCCAGCCCCTGGACTCCTTTCACCAGGGGAAAGTTTCCAGGACCTCAGACCAAGGTTACAGCTTTGCAGTGTGTCCCTGGGTGGTGATGTGCATCAGTAGCGTGATTTGTGCTGTTGTCACATTCCTCCAGCAAATGTGGCTTTGGTGTACTCAGTTACAGATTTGGTCTAAAGCTGCTTGTATGAGTGCTCTGAGAGACAAGACACAACTCAGAACTGATTCCACATAATCCCTACAGAGTCTCTGTCTTACAGAGTTTTCACAGGCATTAGGGACAGAGAGGTGCTCATTAAACTCTAGAGGTTGCCCAGGTTTTCACCTGTTCAGGCACACCCAAAAAACCCTCAGCAGAAGGAGTCAAAAATACTTAAATTGGTCATTCAGAAAGATCTTCCATCAAGAGGCAAAGTACATCTAGTTTACTTTAAAATTCAACTTGTTATGTTTCATGTCCTGGAAGCTGCCAGTGAGCTGTTGTTTGCATATTGCCCTGAGCAGTCGCACATCTCTTTACCATGGTGTTTAATTATCATTTGTATGGGAGCTCTTGGCCCTCTCCATGCAGATACAAAATGGTAGCAATTGTGTAGGGAGTACACAGGCAGTGTGTGATACCATTAGCAATAAAAATAACATGTCTAAGGAGCTGGGGAGATTGGTAAAAACTAAAAAAAAAAAACACCCAAAAAACCCCCAACCCAAACTAATGAATATGATAGTAATGATGTTTTGATATTATCTGATGGCCAAGTGACTGCTTTCAGAGATCCCAAAGATCTCAGTTTCTAATTGACAGTGACATCCTGGTGCTAATAAGATGATGATGATGATGCCAATGGAAGATGAAGTGATGGGGACACACAAAACCAGGGACATGAAAAAGGACACCAGGAAGGGCTTCCTTAAGTAGTAGGACATTTCAGTGAGTGGAAAAAATGCCTCTCATTGTTCTTATTTCTGCTCTTAGCATTTTGGTTTTGTGCGTTTTTAAATATATGGTATTTCTTTTATCCCTTTTATGTTTTATTTAATCTCACAGTATCAGTGTTCCAGCTGCTTTAAACAGAGAACATTCCTGTGACCTGTTTCAGAGAGTAAGTGTTTTAAGTTTTCTAAGCCTTTCTTATTATAACATTTCCCGTTAAATACCTGACATACAGAGATAACCTGTACCCAGCTTAGTCTGGTATCAGGACTCCTTTGTTGCTACTGCTTTTATGCAGTAAGCTGTGCATGAGCAAAATTTTACTTAGTCATGTTGATCCTCCAATATTTCCCACACAGCAGAATATTGCAATGAAATAAAACTAAAAAATGGCTAATTTCACTAGACTGGGCCTTTACTTGAGGGTAACTACCACATTATAACCTTCCTGGCTCTGTACCATTGCCAGGAGGTAACAAATGTACCAAATAAAAGCTTTTGCAAAGATGTGCTCATGATCTAGAAGTCTGGTCCAATTTTCTCTAGAGACAACACAATTTCATGTTTCTGTAATTATATTTCAGTCACATATGTAAAATCAATCCTGCAGACTTGAAATGACTTGCTGCTTTTGGTTCATCACATAGGGGCACGTTTTAATTCTCCAGGAAGGTTAATAGCTTCATGCATTCATTGTTTAAGTAATTCCTTAAATCCTCAATGCTTACATGAGCAACTTTACTGGCTTATATTTTCTTTTATTGAAATATATTGCAGGAAATACCTTAGAGTTACTTAATTAAGTTCCATTGTAAAATGCTGTGTGCCTCAGAAAGAAATACTAATCTGTAATACTTGCTCTTAAAGGGAGACCTCAACTTTCTACTTGAAAAACAGCAGGAAGTATCTCTCAACTTCATTAGGGACACCAGTAGGTGCTGGTGCTGAAGCCAGTGATAAAAGGTTCCCTTCCTCAAGGGTCAGTGTAATACCAGGATTAGATTGAAGTTAGTTAGGAAATGTCGATTCATCGGTATTTTCACCTCAGGTTGAGATAAGGCTACTCATAGCCTGAGTAAAACAAAAATCCCCTTTTATCCTCCAGGAATTAGAACTCTCTTATTATTATTTTGAGTATACAGAGATGGAAGTGCAGAATGATAGAGCTGAGATCCAAATGGGACTCCACGGAGTGTTGAAGCTGTTTGTGAAAAGCCGTGCTGTTTGAATTGGCCCTCTGGGTTCACAATGAATATAATTGCTTTCTGTGGTGGTGGTTGGGTTTGATTCCTTTTGCTACAGCTGGTTTAGTAAAATACACTTGATGATGATGCTGGGTGATGTACCTCAGTGCAAATGTATTGATTTTTGAAAAGCCCATTTTTTGAAATGTTCCTACACTGTGTTTTTACATACATTTGCTTGTAACTTAATTGCTATGTCTATAAGCTGCTGCACATCCTGCTGGTGTAGCTTAAAGAGCCATATAAAGCTGTGAAAAAAAGGTTCAAGAGATATTTCTGGAGTAAAGAAGGAATTAAGGCTTTGTAAAAGTTAAATTCCTCAGGATTTATGTCCGCTTGTTGCCAATACACTGTTGACACCTCAACTTAAGTATCTGTTGACTTCATATTTAAGGGCTTATGCCACTAAATGACTGAGCTCAGTAGGTCAGATGGTGCATATTTGGGAGATTTAAAGACCTTTTCACAGCTGAAGAGAAACCACAAAAAAAGAGAGCAGCTTAATGTCTGTTTTAACACTGTTAAACCTGCAGAAATTCCTAAAGTGTAAAATGGAAAACATTGTGATTGCTGTGCTTGGTGTGCATGTAAGGGAAACTGTGTGATGGAATGTTTCCAACAAGGAAGGGAAGGGAGACAGTCTGAGCAGAGGAGAACACAGAGGACAGTAGTGATGGGTTTTGTGTGAGAGATGATTAAAGCAACTTCTAATGCCCTCTGTGCTTTCTGGGTATTTGAATGGAAATATCTCCCATTGATTCTCCCAGACAGTGGCACTCAGAAGCACTGCTGAGTCCCTCCCTTTTCATAGAGTTTATCTCAATCCCATTATTTATTTCACTTTGGAAAATAGGCTTTATATTGTACTGCTTAGATAAATGGAAGAGTGTAATAAAAAGCTGAGGTTGAATAGCAGTGGCTTTCTCTGCTGAAGAAGGAGCTGTGGAAACTGGGAATTGGACAAACCTCCTTAGCAATAGGAGCAGGTAGATCAGTTTTTAAAGGGCTGGCAATGAACACTATATCATTAAATCTTGTCTTAATTATTTGCTGTAAGACTATTTCAATTCTCAGCTTACAGGATAATAAACAAGACATGTTCATGTTGATGCTCAACTCATCCCTGAGGATTAGGATTTAAACTGCATGAAGTTATTTTGTTTATTTGTATTTTTTATCTGCATCGGGTACTACTATTGGTACTCAAGTTTGTTTATTTTCTTTGTGGGTTTGTTTGTTTAATATATCACGCTTGATATATTGTTGAAGCCCTCCATGGTTCATTAGCATAGCACAGCTCCCAGGTGAATTGGGACAAGCTTGCTGAGTCAGCTGACAGAAGGAAGAGAGGAACCATGTCTGGCAGCAGCACCGAGTTACTTTGGCTTAAGGTGGGAATGACCTAACATTTGTCATCTGTTGTTTATTGTCTTGTCCTCTGCTGCTCCAGGAGACCCAGTGGGACTGGCTGGATTGGAGCTTTTCTTGTTAGTGTCACCGTGTATTTATGGATTTGTTCTGCACTTAGTGGGGAAGGTGCAGAGGTTTATGCAGTGATCCTTGGAGACGTCGTGGCTTCAGGCAGGAGAAGGTTTTTTCACAGCAGTACGTGCCCAGCTGCTCTGGAGCACACAGACTGCTTGCTCATGGTCACGAGACCCAGCTGAGGTCTTAGCACAAATGTTGCTTTGCTGTCTCACTGGTGATGTACCAAGTCATGACAGGCCACTGATTACACACATAGGCACCTCAGGGTGATAGTAAGGACGGAACAGGTTGTGCAGATATTTTGTGGGAAACAGGTCAGTCCTCAATACCAAACTGACAAAGGATTCAGTCCTCAATACCAAACTGACAAAGGATTCAGGCCGTAAGGTAGGAATGGAACGCCTGTTGAAGCAGCAGGAATTGTTTTGGTTGACAGCACAAAACAAGATGAATACCACGTTACCTTTTGGGTCAACTGCCTGTGTAGTCCCTGTCAGGACTGTAACATTTCTTCACACTGTACAATTTAGGATCATGTGGCTTTGTTTTTTTTTTTTTTCTTTTTTTCCTTAACCTTGCTGTTCAAGATAAACTGTAGCAAAATGAGATAGCGTTTTGATTGCTGTAATCAGACCTACCACACTTAAATGTTCTGAAGTGTTTTTCATCTCCTAATTTTCAGCCATCAGTAGCATTTATGACCCACTTTGCTTCCTCTTGAAATCACAGCTTCTGAAACAGAGCACCCAGTGTAAGAGGCTGTCAGCAGACTTTGCAGCTCTGAACTCCTGTTTTTCAGCACCTCAGTAATATTTTTTGTCCCTGGATCCCAGGAAACTCTTTTGGAACATGACTGCTCCTCGTTCTTTCCTGATTTTACTAAAATTTCAAGGGTAACATTTAAAAAGCCCTAGAAATTATTGGTCTGATTCCCTCCTTAGTTTAATGGGCTCTAACTACTAATTGCCTTTGACAAACCCAGCCTGAACTATTAATGTTTTTTATCTCCTCCTTTATTTTATCAACAAATTTAATTAAACTGACCACAAAAGAACCCAAAAATATGCGTACAAAAGATACTGATTTTTGACAGATATGAAAGTGCTAATTAACTTTTAGTTCAGTCATGTTAAAAAAATGAAGTCTTTAGTACACATCTCTACTGTTTTTCATTAAAAGTAAAGAATGAGAGAAGTACCACATGTCAAAGAATAAATAATAAAGCTTTCAGTATACTGAGACAATATTGGTAAATCTTACTGATATCCTGTTTATATAAAAAAATACAGTGCTGAAATTCTAATGAGATTTGGTGCTGTTGAATCTCCCTCTAGTTTTGAGAACAAGGCAATTTATACTTTTTTCTAGAGCAATTTAAATTGTTTCTTTTACGTTGTATGGTTTTGCACTAATATTTCTTTTCAAGCTTTGCTTTTGTAGACCTCCTTTCTCCTTGTTTCTTACTGAAGTGCTGAGGATCATTTGAGTCAAACCCATTAACTTTGCCATGGTTTTCAATCAAGACCTTTGCAAAATGCCCAGTTCCACAATGGCTTTAATGGAAAATATAGATTGCTTCATAGTCGATTTAGACCTCACCCCTGTGCTTGTTTGCTTTTTTTCCCCTCAGGTTATCAAGCTTTGTATGATTTTTCTCAGTCTTTTCTTAGCATAAGCATGTAAGCTGGACAATTGCTCTGCCTCTAATTATTTTTGCACTGCACTGAAAGTCATAATGTTATTTCTGGTGATTGCAGCTGAAAACGAAATGAAAATTCAGTGGGAAATCCAGGGCCTGCTGGAGTTAAGGAAAAATTCCTCTTGAGTGAACATTTTCTCCCACCCATCTGGGCATGCGGGTCAAAATATAATTAATCATTAGATCCTGGTTTGTCTCCAGCTCATCTTTGTTGGAAATACTGATAATCTTTAATGGAAATAGTAACAGCAGTTAAACTATGAGGTTACAATAGATGAGCAAGGGACAGTGTGGTTTGGGTGGGTAGGATATGGGCTTTTCTTGCAGAAGATATTCCAAATTCCTGTTTGTGTGCCTTACAGGTGTTTCACTTCTGGAAGGAAGGACACACAGGATGGAGAGGCAGGGAAGTGGCTGTGTAGATAGGATTGTTGTTCTTGCAGGCTGCAGGTGGAAGGAAGCTTTGCTTTTTTCCCAATGACCTAAAAGCATCTGGAAAATTAAAGGTAATGGACTTGAGGTTTTCCCAAAGGCTTGTGCAGAACATGACAAATCCATGAGACTGCGTCACTGAGGCCTTCATGAGAAAACTGAAACAATGTCATTTGTGTCCCAGCTGTGCTCCCAGAGCTCTATTTCCAAGCAGCCCTACACTGTAATGGGCAGGGCTGGTGATGGGACTGATCCAGGGGTCTGTTTCTTGTGTTGTGTGATTTTGGAATGCAGTTTGTCTTTGTAATTTATAGAAGTATGGTTTTTACTCACTAAAAATGTGCCTCCAAGCTTCAGCAGGTCTAATACAGAGTTACATTTCTCTGCCTGCCTGCATCCAAACACAGAGTTTGCACATTGTAGAGATTCGAAAGAAGAGGGATAGAAAACAATTGTCTATTGTAAGAGAATCAAAAAGGGAAAAAAAAAGATAAGAATTACCTAATATGGCTCCGGGGTCCCTCATGTTTTACAGAAAGCTTCTTCCATAGGCTCTCTTTGTGATTATTTTGTTTCATTTTGGCCTCCTGTGTTTGTCAGTCACCTTTTAAATGTTGGCCTGAGAGCATCCTCAGTGCAAAATCGATAATGCCATGCTCAGAGGGATGGTAACTGGAGACAGTCTCAGTGGGAAAGCCCTCATTCCATCACTTCCCAGTTTGTGCTGGATGGGGATCTTTATTTTATTTTTATTTTTCATCATACTGTATTTCAGAGACATGGCCAGCTTGGTTTCTTGAGTTTTTAGCAATGTGGGTTGTTGGTTCTGTTCGTTTTTTTCATTTCCCTGGTGAAAAATGTGATGTCACCAATGCCCTCAGAGTGTACACAAACCTTGAGAGAAAATAGCAGATTTGTTTATTGAAAAACATCCCTATGTTACTTCTGGTGGCAGGGAAAATGTAAAGGCAGAAAATAATTCAAACCCCATGTGTCCTCACTGCAAAGTGAGTTTTTAGGAATATGGAGTACAATAAGCCAATAGACTCCTTAGACAGCTTTTTGTTTGTTTGTTTGTTTGTTTGTTTGTTTGTTTATTTAATAATTTCCATTTAACTCTGTTTCCAAGGCACGAGTCTCCCCAGGTTCTCCAAAGTGAGCATATGGACAATATATGAATATTTCAACTATGTCTTAATATCCAGCTGCTATTCGTGTGCCAGTGGGGAATGGCTGCATGGCTGGCTGGAGTACCCTGGGTGAACCTGCTGCTTACATAAAAATATTTCTGAATAAGAGTAGTCAATAGCCATTTAATTTGGGCAGTTGCTGATCCTTGACATAGATTGTTGAGAAGGTGGGATAGCAGAGAGAAAGCAGGTTGAAATAATGGAAGTATGGAAACTGTTCAGAGGGGAGGAAAGCAAGCTCACTTTTTCTTCTCTGCCTTTACAGATAGAGGATAGGGGTCACAAAAGCTCCATGTGAGTTTAACATCCTTCAAAATGCCAGGAACAGACTAATTGGATGACTGGAACAGAGGGTGGATGCAGCTCTTTCGTCACTGCCCTTGGTGAATTAAATTCTTTTCACTCTGCATTCAGATGGAGCAGAGACGTTTCGCTTTCAGCGCTGATGGTTTCACCCCTGCACCAGGCAGCAGCCCCAGTGCTAAGGTACAGATAATTGGAGCAAATCACTCCAAACCCTCCTGAAAGCCCTGCATTATGCATGCACCAGCTCTAAAAATGGACAATTAGAAAGACACTTCTTTTAGAAAGTGCTTTTGTAGTGAGTAAAACAAAATTATTTCTTCAGGATCCAGTGCAAAATGAGTGGCTACAAAGCATGTGCATAGATTTCTGGAGATACAATACAAGGGGGATGATAATAATAACCTTTTTCTGTTGCCTGAGAGTCTGCACAAAGATTCCATCAGCATTTTGCACAGTGTGATAAAAAAATGTGTGAAATCCTCAGCATCGGTGGAGGTTCAAAGTGAAACAGAATCAAGCAGAATAAAGTACCCTTATTAAAAAAAAGAAATAGCTAAATGATATTAAGGAAGCCAAGATAACTGAAAAAAATTAACAGCACAATAGCTTATAGAGTCTGCTTCTGCTAACAAAGGCAGTCTTTAGCACCCAGTGTCTCCATTCAGTCTGAAAAGACTGGAATGAACAAAATAGGAAAAGTATGGGTTTACAATGGTAATTTGAAATTTGAAGTTAAGACACTTGAACTCTGACCTCTCCATAAAAGGAGAGGCTTCCTGTCTCTGCCAGCATCCCAGTGTTGAACGATGCCTGGCTGCCTGTGGCATGGAGTGAGCCAGCAGGACATGGATGGTCTGTGGGAAGGCATGAAGGGATTTCCTGGAAAGAATCCCCCTTTAGGGAGCCTGGGATCCCACAGTAGCTTGCCCTGATGAGGCTGGGTTTACTGAGACACTTCCTGTCCTTAAGGGACAAAAGCCACAGACCCAAAGCCCTCCCAAAGCTATTCAGTCCAAAATGGAGTGGTGGATGAAGTCTGCCTTTAGTCTGAACTATCCATGAATCTCTAAAATCAAACCCCAAAGGTTTTGTGTTCAACTGATGCATCTCTGTAGGAACTATATTCTGGAGACCTTTTCCCGTGGAAGTTTCCTGTCTTGTATCTGAGGCTGAAACCAGCTGAGACAAGAGTATTTTGAAGGGGTGCTTTTTGGTTTTTTACCATTACAGCTACACATTTGTCTTCAAAAGGAAAGATCAGAGGGTTGTGTTCATTAGAAATACTTTTAAAATGTGGATCTCTGAGCTTTTCGAAGTCTAGAATAATAAAAAATAGAATTGCAGAAAAGGAGGTTAGGGGAGATGAGAAAAAAAATAATATATTTTAGACTTGTTTTTATGATCCATATCTCTTACATACACTGAAGCTTTAAATCAAGCAAATTAAACCTTACCAACAGTTCACGTTTGAGCACAGGGCAGAGGTAGAGATGGCTCCAGAGGTCACTATGCTACTGCAGCAGCCCAGCAAGAGCTAGTGTAATTTTGTTTAAATTCAGAACGTGTTCTGACAACACATGCCCATCTGCTAACCCTCTGGCTGAGAGTCAGGTCTGCACAAGTAGCAGAAAGATGCAACTCCTGTTCTAGTCTGATTTTTTTGCCCCTTCAGATTGCCTCCAAGAATTTTTCAACAGCCCAAAAGTTTTCTAACAATATGAGGAAAATGGGCAATGAATGCATGGGGGCAGAGAGGCAGATTAAAAAAGGAGAGAAAAAGCTAATAATTTGTTGTTGGAAAATAGATGGGGGACGGACGGACAGATGGATGGATGGATGGATAGATGGATAGAGGCTCTTGTGGAAAGGCAGTAATAGTGATTACTGTATCAATAGGGACTTGGAGCCATGCAGATATTCTGATGGACCTTCAAATGGCAGTTCTGTGGAGTTTGTTTGCATCTGTCATGAAAAAACTCCGCTCATTCCTCGTAACTGGTCCATGTGCCAAAAAAAAGAGGCAGTCTCCTTCATTTATCCTTGTTCTGTGCTGGCTGGAACTCACGTTACAACATGATGAATTAATTGTGTCTTGCAGTGGTACAGGTTGGCTGCACCAAATTGGCTGAGTGTAAAGTATTTCCACGCAGTAATTACCAGAGCTTTGTTCAAAAAGGCTTTTCTGCATAGGATATGATGTACAGATGACTATAAGTAAAGAAGAGAAAAGAACATTAATACATTGTTTTTAAGGAGGAAAAACTCACATGGGAAGCAGAGTTACGGTGCTGTTCAATAATGGAGAAAATGTGGGACAAAAAATTCAGTAAAAAGTCAGATTTGGCAAGTAAGAGAGACAAAGACAACATAGCAATGGCCTTACAGGCAGTGATGTGGATGTTGAAAACTGAACTAGTGAAGCTACAAAAAAGTGTAGGTGTAAATATGCAGGTTTTGAATGTGGAGCCATCAGAGTTTTGAGTTAAAATTCAATCTCACCTTGCAACCTGGGCAGGAATTGGTGAGTGTATGAGTTCACCCTTACATGGACAGAAATGGGGAATAAAGAGGACTCTGTCTCTTTGAAGCATTTGGAATGCACTTTGTGGTGCTGGAGAATAAAAATAAGAAATTTCAAAGTATCATTTTGATTAAATGAATGTGTCCTGGGTTGCAGTGTAGGATGTACACAAAGTATTTATTCTATCACCATCTTCATGAACTGTTGAAACCAGGTGGGCTAGTGTTTTCTCAAGCCCCCTACCTCTTCTCCTAATGGCCTTTGGGGTGTCTTCTGCTAATGACTTTTGGGCTGTCTTCTGCTAATGACCCATGAGTCACAGGTAACTCCCTCCAGGGGTTATCTCTGTTAATGGGCCATCAAGGACCCATTTCACACTTCTCATGCTATTGTGAGATGCTCTGCCCAGGGGGAGGAGCCAAGCATTCTCACCTGGACATAAGCTGGGATGTGGGACAGTGCAGGGGCACTTATCCACTGGATTCCCAGAGGAGCAGGGCTACCAGACCTTTCTACAGGATCACTGCTTCAGGAAGGGCACCTCACCTGGACTGCTTCCACCATCCTGCTCAGGTTGTATTCTGACTCTGTCAGTGATCCTTCGTGTTATTGCATTTATTTTATTTTACTTTTACCTTTTTACCTTTCTTTTTATTAAATTATATCTCTGACTTGGAGCCCCTCATTCGTGTTGCTTTCAATCCACAACAGAATGGAAGTAGTATCATAAGGTTTCTAATTTGCAGCTTAATTTTAAAAATGAAACAACAAATACTAAACTACAGAGGAGGGGGAGGTTGTTTGGAGGTTTTTTGTTTGCTTTAGAAAGGGTATTTTCTTTCCCACAGTTTGGGCTACAGATGCGTCTCAAGGGATTTGCTTTCTGACATAAGGGAGATATTCAGGCTTTCAGATTTCATTACCACTTTCTTCATTATTGTGCCTTGAGGAGCTATAAATAACACATGGCTAATTTGTGAATATGGCACGTTCCAGGGGATGTGTGTATTTTAACCAGGGCACCTCCTGACATTTGGTAATTGGTTTACAGATTTGTTATACAATTTCATGAGTATTAAGTTGCTAAGAGGAAAAAAAATCTAAATTTATGTGATCTAAAATCTGCCCTCATTGCACCCTTACAGCAGCTGTGCTCCTTCCAGGTCTAACTGAGCACAGATTTTAAGTCAACAATTACATCAACTGGCATCTATATTTTAATTTCTTACAGTTTTAGTAAAGCAGTAGTTACATTCTTTAATTAAAAGTTTTCTCTGTGTGTGCTGTGTGTATATCACTAAACAGCTCATAAGATACAGGCAGATTTTGCCTGGTGAGACATGAGGTTTTGTTGGAAGGTGCATGTTTGTTATGAGGGTACGTTTTGGCATCTTAGGACAAGTGACATGCCACTGGCATATCTGCATCTGGGCACTGAGAACATCTGCAGGCTCTGGTGCTCCCTTTCCTTAGCTCACCATCCCAAATTAGCTTTATTTCCAAAACCAGTTGGCTCTCAGGCTGTCTTGTCATTCTGCTGTCCTGGAGTCTGGATCCAAGTCTGGATGTCCTGGGTATCCACCCCTTGGAAATGGAGTGGGGAGTGATTTGAGGCGTTGTGTAAGAACAACCACTTGTCTGAAATAATGAGATATGACATGCATTAATAAGGAATGTTGTCTTCCATTTTTTTTGTTACTGGAATCAAAAGTACAGAGAAATCGAAAATTTCCCTGATTTTACATTTTAGTTGTTACTATTTGTTTCCTGTCTTGTACAAAAGAAGACATACCTGTCTGCATCTCCAAAGTTACCTCTCTTTCCTGGCTGCACCAGTTGCCACACGCTGTTTGGGGAAGCTGCAAACCAGGGAGTGTTTGAGCTGCAGCTGCCTGAGCTGTGGCTGCTCATTTGTGTCACTGCTCGTGGGGTAAAGGCAGCGTGTGCCCAACTGCAGCATTGCCCAGGAGCGTCTGCCAGGGAGCAGCCACAGGCACGACAGCAGCTCCTGGCACAAAACTCCTGCCTTTAATTTACCTAATTCCCAAAAATGGGCCCTGCTTTGGAGCAGGCCATGGGGCACTCTGCTATTTTGTGTCAGGCTCTGTAGTCATTCCTCCATTTTGCATCAGGGTGTTGGGACACCATTTTGTGTCAGGCTCTGGAGTCATTCTGCCATTTTGTATCAGGCTCTGGGGCACTCCACCCTTCTGTATCAGGGCGTGGGGTGCGCCGCCATTTTGTGTCAGGTTCTGGGGTCACTCCATCATTTTGTGTCACTCTGTGGGTCACTCCACCATTTTGTAACAGGGCGTGGGCCACTCCACCATTTTGTGTCAGGCTCTGGGGGCACTCCACCATTTTGTATCAGGGTGTGGGTAATTCTGCCATTTTGTGTCAGGCTCTGGGGGCACTCCACCATTTTGTATGAGGGCATGAGGCACTCTGCCATTTTGTGTCAGGCTCTAGAGTCATTCCGCCATTTTGTATCGAGGCGTGGGTCACTCCAACATTTTGTGTCAGGGCATAGAGCACTCTGCCATTTTGTACCAGGGTGTGGGTCACTCCATCATTTTGCGTCAGGGCATGGGGCACTCTGCCATTTTGGGCCAGGGCATCAGGGGGGCATTCCACCATTTTGTGTCAGGCCGTGGATCATTCCACCATTTTGCGTCAGGCTCTGGGGTCACTCCGCCATTTTGTGTCAGACTCAGGGGTCATTCCACCTTTTTGTATCCAGGTGTGAGGTACTCTGCCATTTTGTATCAAGCTCTGAGGTCACTCTGCCATTTTGCATCAGGCTCTGGGGTCACTCTGCCATTTTGTATCAAGGCATGAGATACTCCGCCATTTTGTGTCAGGCTGTGGATCATTCTGCCATTTTGTGTCAGGCTCTGGGAGTACTCCACCATTTTGTGTCAGTCTGTGGGTCACTCTGCCATTTTGTATCAGGGTGTGGGGTGCACCGCCATTTTGTGTCAGGCTCTGGAGTCATTCCGCCATTTTGTATCAAGGCATGGGTCACTCTGCCATTTTGTGTCAGGCCATGGGGCACTCTACCATTTTGTGCTCAGTCTAGGAATGGCTGCACCATCTTGTTTCAGGTTGTGGGGGACTCTACCATTTTGTGTGAGGCTCTGCGGTCATGCTGCCCTTTTGTGTCAGCCCATGAGTCACTCCATCATTTTTTGTGTGGACAGAAGCTGAATAAGGCTTGAGGGGTGAGGTGTCTTGTGAGTTAGAGCATCCTAGAGATGCTTCCCCAGCTTCCTTTGGCACACACCCCCTGTGTGTTTGCTTCCAAAATGATCTAACTTTATTTACGAACTTAAATCTACAGTTCCCGTTAACTTTTGGACTTGAATCCTGGTATGTAAACAGTGCCTAACATGGCCTAGAAACTGAAATAAGGTCCATAAGCTCCTGAGAACCTGCACAGGGGTGTATGGGCACTGGGGAATTGTACCCTTCATGTTGTGAGCTGTGGATAGTGGATAAAATCAGACAGTTGGGATTGGGGGGAGGAGGGAGGAAAGAAGGTCAGACTGAAGACCTGGAAGTTTGAGGACTTTTATGCTTCTGTTACATTTTTCAAGTTGTTCTACTTAACCCACGCAGTATTAGCATATTTAGAACTGATGCTGAATAAAACAGAAATACGGTAGAAGTCCACTAAAACCTCGCCATTTCCTTTTCCTGATTTTTGAGTCTAGTTTTGTTGCAGAAGGATCCCATCATCCCAAGCTGCAGTGTTACCCCACGCCTTTAGAGGGGCAACACGTTGTGACGTGGGAGTGGACTTTCACAGAGGACAGCATGCAGCAGCTTGGTGAAACATGGAATGCTCTTTTATTATCTGACTCCAAAGGCTTATACACATTTTGTACAGAGGGCCAAGACTGGCCCAAAGAGGTTACAACCTCCTGACTCCATTGGTCAATATGACCATCAGTCAAGTTCTCTCTCAGAGAACAAGAATGCAAAACATACAGATAAATTCTAAGAATCCAATATTGTTTACATGAAGCAGCGTGAGAAGCTGCTGCAAAGACTCAAACACTTGAAACCAAGAAATGCAGGGACGACACTGCAGCACCGAGTGCAAAGCTGAGATTTGTCTGCCTGGCCAAATGTCCCTGTTGTCCATGCATGGCTCTGGCTGCCCTGCATGCTAAAGAGCACAGCCACCTGTGGCTTGTTTTGACATTAAAAACGCCAAGCACCTGCCATAGATGTTGCCATCTGTCACTGGAGCATGGATTGAGGCGGCTTCGGCTGTAGGAGACTGGGTCAGAGCAAACAAGGTACTAAAAGTTTTGCCTTTCCTTTCCACAGCTTCACCTCTGTTGGCATGTTGAAAACCCTCAGAGACTCCAGGTTATATTTGCCTTCTGCAGAATGCAGCTGGAATTTTAGGACATTTTACATCAGTGTATCTATCACTAGATAGAGCCAGCAGGAGTGATGAGGGTGCCTGGGTTACTCATGTTGCTGTGGGGACAAGGACACAGAAGGAGCTCTCTCATTTCCACAGAGAATGTGAGTGACTGTGGTGCTGTGCAATATTGCCCAAGAAATGTCACAATTCCTTTCAGGTTCCTAGGTGGAGATCCTTGAATGTGTCTGGAGTCTGTGGCTTGGGAACAACTGATATTTCTGCAGGGTCTGACAGGGTAACAGCTCTCCTGCTGAGCCAAGCTCCTGGCTTTTCCTGTTGAATTCTGGAGCCAGTCCTGCTCCCTTGGACTGAAGTGTGGCACAGCCCTGCCAGCAATATGTGAGGCCATCAGCTCTCCCATATCCTGGTACATATGGGCACGTGGGTCTCTTCCCAGAGGCTGTTTCTCCTGTGCCAGGCAGACAGGGATTCACTCAGGCTCCCTGTGATGCACTTCTTGCCTCGGGGAAGCCATCTCCTTCAGAAGGTGCTTCATCTGGAGTGCCCTTTTTTGACCATGTTGTTGTTATACTGGCACTTGGTTCCTACCCACAGTGTTGTGGTTGGTTCTTTAATGAGTCCGAGGAAATTCCATCCAAAAAATCAGTCTGGGTTTTTTCTTTTCTGAGGAAAAGGCAGTATTGATAATAGTGCTTTGCAAACAGCTTTTGTCCGTTTTTGTGATCATTGAAGATGTCCAAGCAGTCACTGAGGGGTTATGCTAGGCTGGCCTCAGCTATGCAATGCTGTAACTTGAAATACTGTGGGCTTTGGTATTTTTTACTGCACACGGCCATAAAATAGAGACTTTCCTATAAAGTAGATTAAGGAGGATCTTTGAAACTTTCATTCAAAGAGCAGCTCTTCCAGAAGGTGAGCATTAACAAGATGGTAGTGTCACATTTTCATGACAAGGTTCTGACTGAGCAGATCATTAGAGAGAAAGGATCAAAGCTACTTCCTCATGTTACATTTCAGGTGGACGTGAGAGTGTCACTGGCAAAAAAGCTCAAGTAGGAAATTTCACAGGAGGGGAAAGCTCATTCCTCCCACCTGTCTGTCCTTTGCAATTTCCTTCCAGTGAGTCACAAACTTCTGGAGTTTCAAAGGAGTTATATTTTAATCCAACTGCTAGGGCTGATATAGCTCTGATATAGACATCAGAAGAGGCTCTTTCATTTCTAGTAAGCAAGACCCAAACACCACATTAAACAATTAAGTGTTTAATTCTAACTGGCTTTCCAGTAACCTCCTTGGTCTGGAACTGCTTTTGGTCTTTTTTTAAGGGTTACTTATCTAACAAAAAAGAATAAATTTTACTAAAAATTTTTAGCCAGTGAAGTAAACCAGGAAATTTTACTTTATAAATTTTACAAAAGTAGATTGGTAATTTATTTAATTCTAATTTATTCATTTAATTAAAAATTCTGAATTTTACCAAATTAGAAAGCTGATTTAATATGTAAACCTCCTCTGCCCTGTGTCTACTGGTAGGACATTTCCTGCTTTCTTCCCTGGATACATGACATGTGACCCAGAGCCCGAGGGCACAGGGAGCTCTTAGATCCTGATCTCAGAGTATTCTGCAGGCAAGAAAGGCCTTTCCACTGCTTGATGAAATCTGCTGGACTTGTTGGATTGCCATTACTCACACTCATCTCCAGGTGGGACCCAGCTCCTTGTGCAGCTCAAAGAAAGCAAGAGCTGCACCCGAGTTAAATGTGATACAATAGGATCGTAAGGCACGTATCCGAAGTTCTTCTCAAACTTTTTACAGATACTCCAGCACATTTGAAGCATTTGACAGAAAAGAATAGGCAAGGGCAACAATGATTGATCCATGTTTTTAAGAAAAAAATTGAAGCCATATTTCCACGAGGGTCTTCAGACAGACATTGATGTATTTATCGAGAAAGAGTCCACAAGCGCCAGCCTTTGCATCACTAAAAATGTAGCCTGCTGCAAGAATTTACAGCTGTGATGGAAGATTCATAGCTGCTCTCTTTATTTATTGGAAACATCCCTTGCAGCTGAGTAAAGGCATAAATATGAAATTAAATCACAAAAACTACTTTGAAGTAGTGCTAAGGGTACTTTTTAAACCTGCGGGGCCAGGACAACTTAAAACTAATGTTGAAAACACAGTTAAGATGAACAGTATTTATTGATCCATTATTCCATCCCTTTACACCTAATATGTAAAATCACGGATTATTGGAGACCATTTGCTGTATTCTCCTTCTATGAAATGCTTAACGGGAGGACTCAAGGGCAGCACATTAGATAAAGGTGCGTCCATGAATTTCTGTCTCTGTGATTTATAGTTTCCATGTCACTGCAAAATTATTTTTATAGTTTATTTTACCAGCTCACGGTGTGAGAGAACTTTATATGCTCTTGAAAAATAGCTTCAGAAACAACAACAGGCTGTGATAGGAGTTCTTTGGGGGATAGATACAGCTGTGAATGCCAGTGTTAGTTTAATATTCTTTGTCCTTTTAGGGCACTGCAGATATTTGAAGTGGCCACAGCTCCACAGGCCTGGGAGCATGGGAGAGCAGGGCAGCCAGGAGAAAGGGGGGTGAAACACAACCCACCCCCAGGAGCAATTAGTGTTAATGTGTTATTTTGGATAATGATGATCCATAGTTTCTACACAGCAAGTTTTCATCTCTACATCTTGTAGCTCCTTATCTCAATTTTGCAGGTTGCAAAACTGATTAATTACACTAGCAGCAGTAAGATAATTAGTGCTGATTATTCTCTGAGCTTTTTCTTCTTTAATCATCTGTTTAATTGGAACTAAATCCCTATTTATCAAATAGTGTAGGTTTTAGCATCTGAAGATGGTGGATTTTGTTTAAGTCTTTCCACCTTGAACTCAGGCATTTTTTTAAAGCTTTGGGAATATTTCTGTGGGATTATAGTGATTATAACTGGATCAGGATTTGGCATTTTTTTAGTATCTGGTCATTTGTCAAATGTTTTGATGTTATAGTGAGCACTTTCTTTAAAAAGCTAGGAAAAAAAGAGATGAAGAATAAACAGACTGGCAACTCTTATAAATGACCTGCCATGTTTACACTGTTACTCCATAGCAGAATCTGTGTGAGATGATGAGGGAGAAGACTTTGTTGACCAACCTGGAGAAGTTTGAATTGTCTTTAATCAGGAGCTGTCAGAATAAAAGAAAATACATGGAAGCAGTACGTGACTGTTTTTCAAAACAAAAATGCAACAAAATCTGAAGAAATAAGGACTGTACCATACTTGTGCATGAGGTGTCCTTTGCATTATCACAATGTGGTTATGCTGATGTATTGTGCAGTGACAGGACAAAACAGAAAACAAGTAATACCAGGAGCAGTTGTAGAATGACATAAGAAAGGGAAGCAAGCCATACTTACTTCACCCTGAATCCTTCAGTAGGTCAGGAGCTGGTAGTTCTTACCCTTCATTCAGCTTCTGCTGGGGCCTTTTGCTTCCCTCCCCTCTCCTACCCCACACAAACTGCTGTAAAAATAGCTACTAATGATGATGAATAGTTTTTTTTCTATTTTAAACTCCCTCAATATGAAGGTCTTTCTCCTTCTATCGTTCTCTAACTACTTCAAAAGTCAATGTAATTCTCTGTAATTCACAAGCTCTGGGCATTTTGCCCATTAGGATCTTTTTTCCTTCATCATTTTGGTAGCTGCAGGACATCTGGTCTAAGTAAAAAGGAGCACAAGGGAGGAAAGTCCTCTCTTGATCCCACCCCAACTCACTGCTTAGGTAAAGGACCTGCTGCAGATCTTTATTGGTTTGTCACACTGATTGGAACAGGAAGTATTTGGGCTGTGCCAGGAACCTTTCTGTAGCTGTAACCCACAGTGTCTCCACAAGCTCCTGCCAACAGTGAGGCTGTGCAGCCCTCACACTCACACCTGTGTACAGGGGGTGACCCAGGCCCTTTGCAGGCAGTTCTTCACCCACTGACCTTGTCCTGTGCAGCATCTTAAATGTATTTGGGCTGCATTTAAATTGGGTGGTTAAGGATTCTCATGATTCTGCCACTAAAGATGTGCTTAATCTTTCCTCTGTGTGGAAAAAATAATAATTTTTTATATGGTGGCTCATCTTGTTTTAACATTACCATATGCTGTTGATTGCTTATTTAAGTTGCATTAATGTAAAATATTTGTTTGGTTTCAGTGACATTACTGAGTACGGGTGGTGCATTATTTGTAATATATGGTGTGTAACTGCACTCCCTGCAGATTTAGCGTGTATTAATTTTTACTAGAGAAGAAATACTTGCCTGATGAACAAGTTTAGAGTGTGAAAGAAGTGCTCATTTTCTAGTCATGATCTTGTGCTCTTTTCCTTCTTATTTTCCATGACTGTAACACTTCATTCTTTGGTGTAACTGCAAACTAAGAGCCCACGCTGTGATTCTGTCCCATTGCAATACTGACTCTGAAATCTGAGTTCACTTTTCCGACTGATGTTTCTCATCAGGTCACTGCAGAAAGAACAGAGAGCAGTGAGATGGGGAAACAAACAGGAGATGGTTTTTTCTTTTCCTCTTGACCTTCCAAATCTATGATACTGCTGTATTTTAAAGGACAAGCTGAGAGAGGCACCTAAAATTACATCATTATATTCTATTAGCCTTTTATATGATTTTTCTAATATTTCTAACCTTTCCAATTGCAGTAAATTTACCTGGGCTTTGCTGTGTTTTGAGGGGTTTTATTAGATTTTACGTAAAACCCTGTTAACTTCTTTAGTTCTATTTGTTCCTGCTACAAATACCATTTCATGGTCACCTGTTTTACTCCTTCCCACAGCTGGCAGCATGTGAAACACAGGCAATACCCTAAAACACCTCCATCCCTACCGGTGGCTTAAAATGCTGGAGAAAATGAGTATCATTTGTAGTAAAGTCCTTTGGGTTTCCACAGTTGCTGACACTTTCTAATTTATGTTTTGAAAGTCCTCATGGCTATAGCAGTGAGGAATGCTTGGCAGGATGCAGGTTCCGGATAACTGGACAGGTATTTGTTCCTGTCATGTGTAAAATGAGACCAAACATGGAGCAAACGCAAACATGAGAGTATTGAGCTGTCTCCGTGGCTCCAGGCGTGCACTGAATGCAGACCACGGGGTACAGCTGGAGGCAGGAATGACTTATCCCTGGATTGATCTTGCCAGCCTGGTGCCACCAAAGTGGGAACAAATCCAAAGGGAAGCGGGCTGTTCCTCAGCATCAGCTGGGCAGTGCAAGCACAGGTGGAAGAAAAAAGTGATAGCAATCTATCAGCCCAGGAAAGGCAAAAATAAGAAAACTATTGATTTTTTAAAAATCATTAGAATCAGTAATGGATCACTTCCTTGTGAGAAATGACCTGTTCTCCTCCTTTCCAATCCCGTTACTTTTGTAATGAGTTTTTATAAGGTAACCTATTTTCTGTAAATTATAGCCCAGATTTCTCAACAGACATCAAACAGCCTTCTCAGTAAGAATACTTGTTTAATTATTTATTTCTGCTTGGAAAAAATGCACTTCACAGTAAATTAAGAGTTGTAAGGGAAATTGTATTTAAAACAGAATTATGGATATAAAAATGTTACTTGCAAACCTTGGTTAGGTTTTCTTCCTTGTCATACAAACAGTTCAACTTAAACCTATTAAATCTTTCCCATTTAGGACTTGATGGCAAAGTCCATTGTTGAGGTGGTAAAGACACACTACTGGGTTTAATTCTGTCTCTGAGGCTGATGAGGTTTAGCTGCCTATGGTTAAGTCTCTGAATTCCTTTGCATCTTCCCATGATTTTATCATTTATCTCTAGATCATTGGATTTCTCACTGGGGTTGGGGGATTACATTCAATATCTTTGGCTATTTCTGTTCTGCCTGGTCAAATACTTCCCTAAACCTCTGTTTTCTAGTCCTTTTTGGGCAGCCATCAGAGCTCTGTGAACTACTCTGCTCAAAATACCAGCATTAACAATAACTGACAGAAGGACAACTTCTGAAAGAGTGACATCAGATGGATTTGTTCTCAGCCTAGAACTTTGAAATAATTTTTACTGTTCTCCAAATAATTCTGGCATTATACATAAAAATGGTCACAAAGCATGCTGTGTTTTATCAAAGGTGCATGCAGGATGTTTTTATTATATTAACGTACAGTTTAATGAGGGAACCCTGAAATAGGATTAGTCCCATTTATTTGTAAAGCTGCATTCCTTACATCCTCGACTCTGGAAGAAAAGTACAACAGGTTTAGAGCTAATCTTCCACCTGGACACCAGATCACTTCTTATGCTTAGTTGTGGTATAAATCACACAAGGTTTGGAGGTTTTAGGTATTGTTTTGAATCAACCATTAACCATATCCTGATTACAAGGAATATTTGGAATTACACAGAAACCTTCATATAGCACCTTCTCTCAATGCCTCACAACTTGGTATTTCATTATTTTAATTGTTCTTATTGTATGTATAAGGAGAATCACACAAATGAGGAGTTCAGCTTCGATCCATATTGGCTATGGCATCAAAATCTCATTCCCTCAATTCCCTATTTCAGTTCATACAACTGAAAATATGTTTATTCTTTAGCAGACCAGAGTACCCAAAGCACTCTGAATATGCGTATGCACAGTTTGCTTTGTATCCCTGCCCTGGACTCAGATATTTTGTGCTGTGTTAATGTTTTATGGTGTTAAAACAATTTCTTTATCTGATGGCATTCCTACAGGATATTCTGCAGGATAATAATTAGTCTGGATAATTCAATCACTGGAAGGCTGAAGAAGAAGATAAAAGGATGCAGTTACTGAGCAAGGGTGTTTGTGGATGGTTCCAGTAGCATGGTAGGATTCAAGGGCCCATGGTAGCAAAAAATGAAGCATGCCACTTAAATCTTATTTAAGGATTCTGTAGGAATTCTGGCATAGCTTTAACGTTTTTATTGAAAGGAGACCATAACTGTGACACAGGGAATTGTGCTGCTGAATTTTGATATTATCCAGAGGGTGCCAACAAGGGATATTGAACAGATACAGTGTTCTCAGAGTAGATTAACTAAGAGAGTAAAACTCTATTAAATGAAGGACCTAAAATATTTTGTCTAAAAAAGATAGTTTAGTGGAGTTGGAAAGTCCCAGCCTCTAATTCCCACTACTAAGAAGCTGAAGAGCAACTACCAGTTGACCAGCAAATTCTCAATACAAGATAAATTCTTGTGTTTGTGCATTGGTGCCCTACTCCTGTGTCCTCTCTTACCAGATGCAGAAACCATCGTGTAATAAAGGGCTTTGGTCTTGCTCTGTCCTCCCCTGTCCTGTCCTTTCCTCTCCCCTGGCCTGTCCTCCTTAGTGGAGCAGCTGTCACTTAAATGATGCCCAAGTGGATGTGATCCTAAGGATCATTCATGCCTAAGAGCCAGGGAGAGGTGAGTTCCAGACTCGAATGAAATCATGGGTATACAGCTGTGCAGCAGGACTCTGTCATGATTTTAGAAGAAAACAAGATTGTTGGATGTGAACTTTACAAAATGGACACAAAGGATCAAATTAAGGAGAAGCTGCAAAGGGCAATGCAGCTCAAAGGCTGACCCTGGCCCGTGGCTGAGGGAGGGGTCAGGCAAGAGCTTCATGAGCAAGTGAAGTGTGGGGATGTGATGTCAGAAGATGAGAAAGGTCAAAACTGATAAAAATGAAAATTAGAAAATGTTAAAGATTTGAAGAGTTGAAACCCTTGATTGTCATAGAATAAGTGTATTAATAGTTTAAATGTAATAATCTTAAATTGTAATGTAATAGTAAAAAGCCACCTCTGTAGTCCCCCTGGAGGGGGCAGTGAAGGGAGAGCTGCCTGGTCGCTGGAAGCCGCCTGCAGCGCCC
>VWZU01012410.1:38874-62034 GCA_013397095.1 Sterrhoptilus dennistouni
CACGAGCGGCCAAACCGGCCCGAGCCCAACGCAGAGAACCCGCGGCTCCTAGCCCGCCGCCGCTGCTGCTGGCATGTCTCTATCGACGGGGCGGCCCTGCCCGCCCCAGCCCGGCCCGCTCCAGACAGAACCGCTCCCTGAACCGCGGCGGATAGCCGCCGAGGTGCCGCCACAGGCACCTCTCCCCCCCGCCACCATCGAGCCCGCAGGACCTCCGAGACGCCTGCTCCCCGCGTGCGGCCATCTTGCCGATACCTGTTGCGAAATAACCATGAGGCCGCTGCAGTCCCTGCAGTCCCTGCGCCCCTGGGGCGACCCCGTAGAACATGCAGATTGGAAATCCCAAATGCATCTTGGGACCCTTTTTAACACCAAAAACTCCCTATAAAGATAAATCTAAGTAAGATTTAAACCCACAAAAACCTAAGCTGTATATACCCTAGAGCACCAATAGAGCTAATTAATCCAATTTTTGTAACTTGCTGTAACCTAAAATACCAAAGGAAAGGTGAGACTCCGAAGCAAACAAACAGAATTCAGAACGCTGGGGAGACTCCCGGCCAGGGAAGAGTTCTCCAGCTCTGCTGAACTTCCTGCTGCAGAGCTGATCAGGACCCTCCTCCTCAAGGGCGAACAGGGCTGCAAAAACCCCTTGAGCCACCATTGTAAGAGCTGATTAATAAAGGCATTTTAAGGAGAAAAATATTATCTCCGCCCATTTTTAACAAAAACAATACATAACTTCAGTTCATGGCTCCTTATGCTGAAAGAATAATGCCTAATGACCATGGATATTATTCACAGCATGGATTTGCTGCAGCTCTTGGGAGAACCTGGGACTGACTGGCTTGCTCTGCCCTCACTGCAGGGTTGGTCCTCACAGAGCTTCCCAGGCTGGCTCCAAGCTATTATCCCCTGCAGTCTAAGAGGTGAAGAATAAACACCTTATCATGTAGGTGTTTCTTCTTCACCTCTTCACAAACAATCCCATCTCGTACCTCCTGGTGGTCAGTATCCACTGATCCCCCAAACACAGAAGGACGGCCTTTGCCACTGGGAATTTTCCTGAAAGGCTGCAAAAACGTCAAAGTAAATGCAATGTAATGCAGCAGCTTTGCTGCTCTGTAGTTTTGGTTAGCACTACATGTTTTTATATCCCATCCTAACAAGATAAAAGAGGCATGGATGAGCAAAGAAAATAACATAGAGGGTTTTATATAGGAGTTGTTAAAATTAGTTGCTTCGACTTCACAGAAATTTGTAACAACCATTTTCAGTGTGTTCCTTATTACACTTCTTTTTTCCCTTCTCTTTTGTAAGGCACAAAACAAAAAGTGCTCCCTCTCCCTCCTGCCATTTATCTTTTCCTTTCTTTTTCTTAAGTGATAGAAGAGAACATGCAAAAAATAAATATGAAAAGCAAAACATCCTTTGAACATTGTGTAGAAATTAAACCCAGCAAAACAGAACCAGGAAAAAAATCCAAAATATTGTCAGTTCTGAGGTATCACCCCGTCTTCCTTTTTGAATTAAAAGACACATCTAGACATACTATCTCTCCTTTTAGCAAAGCTGAAACTTTGGAGAATATGTTTGGAACCATTAAGTATCAGGGAAATCTACAGATTTGAAAGCCTTCATGTCTCAGAAGTTTGTGCCTGAACCCGTGACACAATTTGGTCTTATTTTTGCAAAAGGACTTCAGACATTTTAGATTTAAGCTTGATGATTTAGATCCTGATATTTTTTTGTCAAACAGCATCAATTGCTTCAAACTTCTGAACCTGACAGAGCAACTGTCACTTATTTTTAAACATAAAGAGGGAGGAGCTGTTTTTTACCATTTTTATTTTCTTGTCCAAAAGGCACGTAAAATCAGCACATCTGTACAAATGCCAGTCATTTACATGTGAGAACAAGCTGAAATCTGGCATTCTCAGGCAGATGACATCCATCAGCATTCACATGTTGTCTTATCAACACATGTAGACACTTCTGGTTTTGAAAAGCTTAATTTATCACTTGTTGAATGTTTGAAGCTGAACTGCTCCTTCTGAAAAAATTGTTCCTTGGATTGACAGATTCTGATGATAACTTAAAAAACAAGTAGTCAAAAAACCCTCACCCACCTGTCTGTGCCTGCTGTGCCACACATCTGAAAATAGCCAGGAACCAGCAAAGTGATGCATTTCAAATATTCAGAGTTTATACTGCTCATTAGGTACTGAAGTTGCATATGAAGTACATTAGAAATTAATATTGAAAGTTCCCTGTTTAGCAAAATTGTAGTTACTCAACAGACACATTTTGTTTCCTGTTGGTTTTATAATTAGCTGGTTTGTTCCTGAGAAAAATTTCCTCTTCTTTATTTTCACAAGTTCGTATATCTTTTTTAATCAGCCAACACACATATTTGTCTTACAGACAAATGCATTATATGCTACATATTTCATCACTGAGTGGCTGCCAGAAATGCATTTCCATATCTACTCTTCATGAATCAGCAGAACACCACTATAAATCTTCACTCCCTATAAAACTTTTTTTAATAGAGGTGTATCCTCATTCTGATGTTCTATAATCAGCTTTGTCAGAGACACCGTGGGCTCTCTTTACTTAAAATATTAGCTTACAAAAGGTTTCAACTACTATTTATAAGCAGGAGAGGGAGAAAATCCACATCTTCTATCTAAAATCATTAAAACATTGATGAGCATTCATAACTGGAAAATTCTGGCAGAATAATGATTTCTTTGCAGCAGCCCGTGTAATTAAAGAGAGAATGAATATTGGTAAAAACATTACTCTTCACTCTCCTCTTCCACTCACTGTAGGAGAGTAAGGAGTAATTGCAGTTTGCAGAACTGTCTTCACCTCACTGGGCTGGCACAGACAGGTGGGTCAGTTATCAGAGATCAGAACCACAGGGCTCAAATAGGACACAGTACCTGTGAGAGTCACACTTAGCCAATGAAGGGATGGTTGGATGAAGTCATCCCAGCCTTCAAATCCACGCTGTGGGACAGCAAGAGGGAGGTGGACAGAATGGGAAAGGCGTCACCTAAACCTCAGTGGTGGCAGGAGTGATAGGGGTCTTCTACAGGCATTAATGTTTCTGTAACTCACTGGTGCAGGTACACAAAGAACCTTTATGTGGCCACCATTCCCTCCAGCAAACAGCTAAACCACTTTGAGAATCACTGTTAAGACAAGCCTTATTGTTGTTTCCAGCAAAAGGTTATGTATGCTACCTGCTCCAAAGTAGACATGCCTTTAGGTTCCTGCTTTAAGTACACTTACTGGCATGTGGAATAATAAAAGAAACACTCAATGGCTTAGGGCAAGAGCAGCATCCCAAATAGACTTTAAATGACAAACAAATTGGAGCAGACACTTCTATGCACATGAGCCTAATGGTACTTACCTTTGACAGTAAATGCACAAAATTACATCTGGCTGAGAAAGTCCCTGTGGGCTGGAAGTAATTGGCAGATGGAATAGAACTCAGAGGAGCACCACTGCTCTGGTCTCACTTGTCTTTTGAGGTCTGCCTGTGCCCACAGCAGGAGAGGATACTGGGATCTCAGAGCAGGTGCTGGCAGTTGTGTATTTTTAGGTTATTTTCAAGGCATGATATCATCTGTTACCTTCTGCAATTCTTCTCCTTGAGTCACTTCAGTGGCCATTCTGAAATAACTATAATGCCAATTCTGGGTTAAATCAAGTAGAAATGCTTTAAGTGTCTGCATTTTACCTCAACTATCTATGGCTCTTTTCCAAGCATGTCCCACAGTTCCCTAGCTCTGTTTAGTCTGGGAAAGGTATAAGAAAATTAGCTGAAGGTCATATGGCTGCTATCCATGCATAACTAATCCTTTATCAGAACAGATGTGAGCTGCAAAGAAAGTTAATGTCTAACTTTCCAAAAGGTTTGATGGAAATCTGTCTGGGAACAGCCAGAGCTGAACACAATATCTACAGTGAATCTTTTGCTTCACTGAGGACTGGTGGCAGTACCGTGTGCCAATAACATTATTCAAATCAACATGGATTTAAAATCAGATCTCTGGGTGTGATCAGTCCTTTCTGTCTGGAACTAAGGAGATTAATGCCATTTTCCTTTGTCTAGAGCTGGCACAGCCCAAAACAGCTGTACTGGGATTATATTTCTATGTAATAGAAACATAATTTTCATAGGTGTGATGAATAGTGCTGACAATTTGCTTTAGTAAGCCTGAGGTGCTTAAACCGTATAACTAACCCAAATTTTAGGGTTTCTTTGGTTTACACTAATTGTAGATGTCAGATTTGGTGGTGACTGGATACTGTGGTGATGGGTCCTTCAGAAGTGCTGAGAGATAGATAAAGTTGGGCTGAACTGATGTATTTCGTATTATGAGTAGCTGGATGAGCCCTGAACACCATACCCAAGTGATTCATTTCTGAATGGTGGTGAAAAGAGAGGGGGATGCTTAAATAAATCAATGGTGATTTTAATAAACTGGGAGCTTCTCGGTACTAAATCTGTCTGCATCTGATCTGAATTGCAATTACCTGTCAAAAATTCATCCATCATTGCAAGTTCCAGACAAACTTTCTGGCAGCAGATGTTTCAGGGAAGCTATTTCATGTGGGAAATATATTGTTTGGTGTGCAGCATTCCCAAGAACAATAGCCAAAGCAGAAAACATTTCCCAAGTAACAGCAGTAACTTCTGTGTCATACCTAAGCCAAGTTTATTGGTGAATATAATTTGTAAATGTGGATTTCCAACATAAATCAGTCAATGAAACACTACTCATAATTCAGCCCATCTCAAAGAGATGTAGTAAGAGATTTGTGTACTTGTGAAAGCAATGGTATTTCTAATAACTTTAAGTTCAGCATTATTAAACCCCCTCTCTGGGGCTACAACACCAGTGACTGCCAAACAAATGTGGTGTGTTCCAGCAGCTAGGCTGTGGGGAGAGCTCTAAGAGATTGCCTGGAGAAATGTGTCACACTCCCTCAGATCTGTATTCAGCAGCTGTGGGGCCACCTGTGCAATCCACATCTTTCTCACACCAAAACCAAGAAGAAATTGGGGGGAAAAAAATATTTGCCTGCCACTTAATATGGGTTCATTGACTTCCTGTCATAAGAGAAAGGGCTGAGTGTGGACTGTGTGAAGGATTTACATTCAGAATACCTAAAGTCCCATTTTTCACTGACACCCTTCCCACCATCTGATACGTGGCTGGTCCCTCCTGTGGCAAGAAGGCAACGTAATGAACATTTCTTTGCAGCCATCAGAAAATTGTCATCTAACACTGCTATTTCTCATCTGAGAAAATCTGTGTACTTGAAAATGACCTCTGGGGACAGGCTGGACATATGAGAAGATTGCCATCCCAGCCAAATAATACCCCAGAAGCTGTTCTTGTATCACCTGTATCAAACCCCTTCATTCTCTTTGCCAATTATAACAGCAGAATATATCACTCTTTTCAATTTTCATTATATCAGAAATTTACTTTGCACATTTTCTTCTTCTCTGTAGTACTTTAAAACCATGTTTCATTAAAAGCTGTTCCTAGCGTAATTGGGAGCAATTCACTTACAAAGTAACTGCTGACAGATGGATCCATTTATATCTTAGACATGATGTGCTGGGCTTCTTATCTTGTCACCTGTGCCTGGTGTTTGAGGATTCATCTTTTGTGTTGGTGGCTCAGAAAGCCCTGGCCTCACAAGCTGCACCAAGTGTGTCATTCTGAGCTCTGGAGAACTGATGGCTGCCAAAGGTTTGGAAAAAACATCCTGGTTTGCCCTACTTCTCTCATTCATCAGTGCACAGTGTCACTGGGGTAACATTTTCTGCAGCCATCAGAACATAGTTGCATATTGCATGTCCACTTGGCTCCTTTATTTCCCTATTATTTATTTCCTTCTATTATTTAGCTTGGAAGGGCTGTGGGTACTTTGTGCAAATCACTTCTCAGGCCTGTGACAAGAGACTGTGTCCCCTCCAAGGGGTTTAGTGCCTCAGCTCCCAGGGCCATCTGTTCCCTCCCCTGTGCCAAAGGCAGGGAGGAGAACCAAAGGGCAGGAAATAAACAGTCAGCTGCTCTCCCAGGGTGCTGCACAAGTCTTTCCCTGGATCGTAGGTGAGAGGTAGTAAGTAAGGAGTGAATTATAATGAACCTTTAAATGAGGATAAATAACTTTCACCTAACACAGTAGAGAAGCTGGAGCCAGCAAAAGAGAAAAGAGAAGAAGTGAATGGAAAATGATGCTGGCAGGAAACTTCATAATGAGCAGAGGGAAAGATAATTTATGTCAAGACCTGGGTGCAGCAGGCACTGCAAGTGAAGGGTGTGAACCTACACCCAACCCTTTCCTCTCTATACCTTTATGAGAAGCTGCATTTTAGGAATATGAAAAGGAAAATGAACTTTTAGCCTTAGAAGTAGCTGGAGGAGCAGGTGCCCGGGCTGAAGGTGGTGTGGGTTGCACACATCCTTGTGCTCACATCCCCTGTGATCCCATCCCATTTGGCTGGGGGCCAGCCCTGTGTTTCTCTGGGATGTGATGAAGCCCTGGGAGATGCCAGTGGATTCATTGCTTTGGAGGCTGCTTACCCTGGGGAGCACAAGGTGCCAGCACCAGTCAAACAATGTCAAGCTCTGTGATTAGAAGCAAATTGGTTGGAGCTGGAATTGTTCCCGATGGGTGTTTTTAATTTCATTTTCCTGTGCAAAGATTATTGAAAAAGCTGTTCCAGGTCCTCAGATCATGCATTCTGACAAGTTTAAAATTTAAACTTGTTCTGAGGGAAGATCACATGTGTTTCAGGCCTATATGCATAATATATTTTAATATTGCTAAGGCAGCTATGACCTCAGCACAGAAATGTAATGAGATGGAATGGCAGAAGCCAGACAGAAGAAGGACAGGGAGTAAAGCTTAAAGCAGCCTCATTAAAATGTATTTTTCTCATTTTCAGTTTGGAAAAATAATGAGAACCACCCCTTGATCCATTTTCCTGAAAGCAGTGATGAAATGCTTTAGAGGCCAGTTTCATTCTTATTAATAGTTTTTTTATTAAGAAGGATGAAAACTATCTAATGTGATAACTATGAAGGAATGCAGAGTCATTTTCATTCTGACCATGAACATTTATTTGTAGCATAAAATAACCCTTAGGCAGGAAAGTCCTCTTCTACTGCACAGACACTTGGTTCTTTCAGCTGTTGCTTCATATCCTGCTTGAACTTAAATACCTCCTTTAGGTGCATCAAATAAACAAGTCCAAATACCACAGACCCAATACTATGTGATCATACTTGTGTCATTTTCCATTGTAAACTCTAAGATTCCTTTCATTAAAGACAGCAAATGTGTACTTGAGTAATTCCAAGGAATCACAGCCCCTCCACCACCTTAAACTCTGTATTGGTATCTGCAGAAAGCAATTTAATCCATCTTTCTTCCCACCCCACACAATGAAAAGACAAAAAAATCGCAGTTTGAATTGCATTAGCCTTCAGGTCTTCCTAAAGATAAATAATGTTGCCTGCAGGTTTACATTAGGGATTAAGTGTCTGCATTCTGAATAACTCTGGAAATATATTAAATTAAGGGAGGCACAGCCTTTAGCTCTTTTTCTGGGGCTTCGTTTCACACTGTGATTTTTACACAGCACTTTTGTTTCACCTGTGTTTGAGGACAAAATATAAAATGTTTTCAGAAAACATCTTCCCTTGCCTTTCCCTTTTCCATTTTCTTAATATCAACATGAACTTGTTTTTTCAGCTCTGTTAGAATGGTGAGGTAGACAGGTGATATTCCACATGGACATGACTGCTTTGTGGCTCACCTTTGAGGAGATCCATCACCTCTCCTCTGGTGAGACACCTAAATTCAGGCAACGCTCAGTGACTGATTGCTGCAGCACAGGATGGTCCCCTCCTGCCTTGGGAAAATATATCAAAGGTTAATTGCCAGTTCTGTGTTCAAGGTATAAATGTTCATTTCTGAGTGGAGAGGTCTGAAGATCCAACTAACATATTCCCATTTTTCTTACACAGAAGACTGAATGAATACCTACAAGAAAGATCTGTATTTATTTTTAGGACAGTTTTTAGGGTTCTACTTTTAAAGCAGTTTGGACCAGTAGCTCACCATGTGGTTTTCCAGATCTCCAGACTTTATCAGTGGAAAGGAAGGCACTTGCACTGTGAAGCAAGGAAATGTTTCCCTCCATACTGTTTAACTAAAGCAGGCAGCCATTTGTTCCCATATGGTATATTTTTACCCTTGTGTTTTTGTGTCCTTCCTAAATTCAGGGAGGCTAGGGACTGGTTCCAAATATTTCACTCCCTGTTGGCTTTATGTCTTTTTTTTTCCCCTCCCCTCTGACTTTCCTTGGGTTTAGATATTTGATTTGAATTATCCCTGTTTTGCTTCACATTATGACTAGGTAGGCTTTTAATATAAACACCTGAGCACAAAAAATCAAGATTAAGAAACTGTTCCGCTTGACTTAAAGCATTATGTGTCCTGAAATGGGATACCTGAGGTCTGGGATACCTCAGCTGTAGAAATCAGGTTCTGATAATTACAAATCCTATAGGAGATTTCTAAATTAATTGTGTTTCTTCTCAGTGAGGGCTGTGTAGTGTTTGACTGCCTGTTTCATTGAGCTTAGGCTGCTCTTAGGCTCCATGAGTCATACCAAAAAAAGGGACAGCAGCTAAAAAAACAGTAAAAAACCCAACAAAACCTTGGTGTGATTTAGCAGCCTACTTGGAAACAGAAAGCAGAATTCTGTTTAGCTTTATGGCAGAGGAATAGAGTTGGTTTTTGGTCTTTGAAAATATATATGGCTCTGATTTAGTATTCAAGGTAATAAGCAGCCCTGACTGTAGAAAAGAGCATTTGTAATATATCATTTCCTGGCTTTTCAAAATTGAAACTGAGTCACTTCCATTGGAAGACTTTTCCTTATCTAGCCTGCAGCCTGTCTCTCTTCTTTCACTATTTCATGTTCCCAGGCAAGAGCCAGCAATGCTGCATCTATGTCTGTGCCAGGAAGGGCTGACACTTAAGAGAAAGGGAAAGGGACACCAGTCTCCATTCTTTGCCACATCTGCAGCACTCGGTGGTGCACATGCTTTGTTTGGTTCAGGCATTGATTCCTTTCCTTCCACAGGCAGAACTACAGCCACGGATTTCTGCCCAAAAGTGATGAAAACGGATTCGGCTGCCCCTGCTCCAAACCAACCCTTCTTCCAGAGGTGCTGGGGGCACATTTCCCTGTGGGACAAGGGCAGGGAGCTCCAGCAAAGGCTGCCACTGGCCTCAGCAGGGGCTCATACTGGTCTTTTATAGACACATTGCTGTCCAGCAGGGTATGGGAACAAGCTGCTGCTGCTCCTCTGGGGTGTCACAGCCTATTCCTGAGAGTGCCCTGGGTTCGGTTCTCCCACCTGCATGGAAAACTGACTGCTCTGCAGGCTCAGAAGGAGCATTTCCTTAGGCTTATCCCTCAGGTTTGACAATGACAGCGTGCTAAGGGAAAACAGAAGGACTGAATAATGCAGAAATCAGTTTGGCACATCTGGGGAAAAACACCTCTGTGTTTCTTTCCCTAAATGCTGCAAGCAGGTGGGAACTGCAGCTGTCTGAAAAACTTAATCTCATTTCTATAAAGAATTTTGGTGTTTTTTAAGATAATCCCCAAAGTGAGCTTTTTCAGTTTTGAGGTGGTTCTGATTTGCAACAAATGCCATTTAAAAGACACAGAGAGAGAGACAGGCAGTATAAAGGGTAAAAAACTCCATGCAAATACAACTGGCTAAAAAACACCCAGAATTAAGGTGGGACCATACCCTGACAGAGAGAGCCTTCCAGCAATACTTTCCAACATGTCCCTTGGCTGATATGCCACCTTAGGAACTGGAAGCCATCACATCTAGTGGGACTTTCACCCTTTACTTGGAAGGCCACAGTAACTTCAGTGCTCATGGTTTTAATGGGACCAAGAGGGGACTGTCACCTGTCACCCCACAGGTGGTGGCCTGTCTTGTGGATGAAGCTACGTGAGCATCTCTGTTCTGTCCTTGTAACCACAAACTGTGGATTAATATTGAAGTCTTAGAATTCCTAGAGCAATGCACCCATACGGAGATAAATGACTTTATGTGCATCTTGAAGCAATTGTGGAAATTTCTATGCTAAGAACTTACTTGTATGAAATCGTTTTTCATATGAAATTGTGATAAAGCTCTGAACATAAACTGGAATTCACAAACCATGGCTTTTGGCTGCCTTTCAGGAAAGGCATTTTATTTTCACCCTGTGCTTGGTAATCCAATGAAAATCTAAGTGAGATCGAAGGGTAACTGCCATGTGCCATGTTGCATTGATTGTGGAAGTTATTTTACATAGTTCTGGGAATGCATAAGTTGCCATAATCTTTTCATCCTCTCATTTGTAAAAATCTTGCCCAGTGAGGTGGCTGTGGGTAGATACTGAGACTAATTCATGAGGCAGCTGCTCAGCTTGTACTGGCAGGAACACAAGCTGGATGGGCAGGGCTGTTTGCATGGCTGGTGTCCTCACAAGGGTTTGCCACTTCTCCCTCAATTCTGCCTTCATCCCCTCTCCTTGAACTATGTGACTTTGGGAAGTCTCTCCTTTGCTGCTTGTCCAAAGAGCACTCTGCTAACTTACAGGGAGAAATAAATACCACTAGGTATTAATTGTTTCATCAGCTACCTTGGATCTCTCAGTCTCAGGGTTGACTCTGTTGGCTTGTGCACAAGCCAGCCCCGAACCTGGCATTAAAAACTATTCCCTCTGAGCCTTCAGTGAGGCATCACACGTGGGCCACCTCCTAAGCATGCCTGTCTCTTGTGTGCTGTGTGCCTATTGTCAATTAAAACTGATATTAAAATTAAATATAAACAAAGTGCACATGGGAACTTGGGGAAAACCACCCACTTTCCTGTGTATGCGAGTTTTTGTCTTTCAGCTTCTTGGGCTAAGGATAAATGGATGATTCTCTCCCTTCCTTGCTTTTTCTCCAAACAACAACAAAAAAAATTGCTCCCTTGAATTCCAGTTCAAATTAATGGAAGTCTAGGGGAGAAGAAACAGACAAACAAACAAGGAAGTGTTTTATATGTGGGTTTTTCTTTCCATCTCGTGGCAGATGGGTTTGGTGTGTTTTACAGCTGCCTTCTGAAATCAGTCTGTTATTTTGCCATTCCTTTGTAAGAGAGTAGCAGTACTGAATCTTTATCATATTGATCGTTCCACAGGCTTTCATCTGGGGCCTAGGATAATACACAGCATTGTTATTGCATTATTATTTTTCATTTGTATCCTATTGATTTGCTGCCAGGAACTTACAGGTCAATTTGCAAAGAGATGGGCTATGATTTATTTTTTTCTAAAAGATTATGCCATGATGGGAATGCTTTTATAAGGCTGTCAGGTCTTTAGGTTTGTTTTTTCTCCTCTCAGGAGAGCAGCACATTCATAGATGAGTGGCGGGCACAGTTCCACCTAGATTTACACACAGAGTATCCATGACTTGCACGTAATTCATATGGATAAGTGGTTATACACAAGCCTACACTTACACTGGAATTTACTCCTGGGGAATGGTTCTTCCCTCACTCCTCTCTGTGCAGCTCAGAAATAACAAAGTCAATACAGTTACACCGATGTAAAAAAGAGGGGAGGAGACATTTTCTATGTCTGATCACAACAACCTACCAAGGCTTAGCACCTCCAGGTGACAGGTGCTAAAAACAGACATGAAAAGTTATTCCTGGTACATATTTTTTGTTTGCTGTGGTAACATCAGTTTACTACCAAGAAGAAGTAGTCCAGCTCCTCACAACTTGTACACAGAAGGGCCACCTTTGAAACAAAGTAAGGACTCAGATTCTCCTCGTCTTTATTTGACTCACTGTTGTTAGATTGTAGCTACTGGGAAAGCAAGGATTATATTAGTGTGTGAAATTCCACTTGAATTCCTTCAGTACAAAACTCCTGCTGCGTAATTTACAAGGGGTTAGTTTTTAATTACTCCATGCAAAATGTGTTAAGTGCAGTAGGCTGATGTATCCATACACCGTGTTGTGTACTATTATTTTCCCCTGGAACCCATCCAGGTAAATCAAACCCACAGTGAGGGATTTCCAGTTCATGTTCTATTTACACTGTATTGAATTTTCCTGGCATCCTTTCAGCAGGAGCAATTTTGACATGGGAATTTTTTTATAACACAGAACACCTTTTCCTGCCAGTGAAGATTTTGGGATTGGTATGATGTTTCATCCTGGTTTGTGGCACAGAACTGGATGTCGATGTTAAACCATACTCTTACCAGCACAGGTCACTGGAAGCACCTTCCCAGTCAGGGAAATTTCATTCTGAATTGTAGATCATTCATGGAGCTCAAAGTAAGACACAGCCCAAGTAAATGCCTCACTCATAATGTCTCCCACAGCAAGATAATTATCAAGTAGCTGAACTGCAGCCCTTCTAGGAGTATTTCAAAGAATGTTTTCGTTTGTGTTTTCTCCTACTTGTCCAAGTCTTGCTTCACATTTTGACACCATTAGGATATAATTGGATTAGACAGGAGTGAGGTCAAAATGAGATTTCCTGCTTTAAGTGGAGGTGTGAAGTCACAAAATGTGCTATGTCTGGCTGCTAAATGCCTGTTAAATCTAGCACAGCAGCATACACACAAACATATATGTATAGCTCAATACTTCAGTATGTTTTTATTTTAATACTTGTGGGAAAGAAGATTACCATGTTCCAAGACTGCTGGAAACTGTCTTAAGAACTATTGTGCACTAAAGTGCTATTTATAGACACCAAAAAACATTCCTTCTTGACAGTATTCATGACTGTTTGATTTGAATTTTTTTTTAATTGGAGAATTAATGAAAAATACAAAATCCTTCCAGTACTTACTAAAGAATCTTTGATTTTTACACGTTTTTATATAAAAATCATTCTGAATGTTAGATTTAGAACTTCTGAGTTGTAGTTTCAAGATCTGTTCTTCTTTATAAGCATCAGAGGGGTTACAAAGTGGTCCAAATCTTCTGTTTCAGTAGAGCTCAGTCGGAGTTTTTCCATCTGACACCTCAACAAACACAAGGAGTTTCACGTTCTGCTTTAATATTAAATATTGCTTTATAAATCACAGTAACTGCTTTCCACCAAACCTGATTTCTGCTTTATTTCAGAGACCTGCCAAAGGAAAGCCTTGCATCTGTCAATAACTTGTGAAAAGTGATTCTTCATTTCTCAGATACCTACCAGGAATGGGAGATTTAGCAAGAGTTTCTCAGACAATTAGAAAATACCCCAAGCCCCTTCTGCAATAGTGACTATGGATATTTATTTATCAACTTGGATTTCTTGATTGACTGAGACATTGTGACTGCTGCAATGACACTTTTAGAAGCTGGGATGCTTGTAGGGAATCAATGAGCAGAACCCTGAACTGAACTTGCTGCTGATATACCTGGTGCTGCCTGGAATCTGTGAACAAACACATGCACAAACCCCAACATTTTAGAGCTTCTCTTTACAACTGGCACCTAAACCAGACTGATATTTGCTTCACTCTTTGTGAAAAAGTAGAAAAGCAATGAAATATTAGTTACCTTAGTGTCTATCTGTAAAAATTCTCCTTGGGTGATAAATAATTAATTCCATTAATTACTGTTTTCTCCCAGAACTGTCAGACAGTGCCCGAGTTAAGAGATGGTTCCTGCCATAGCTCCTGAAGTGTTCTGGGGGAAGTTCTCTGTTGAAGGCAGTGTCTGTGGTTTGGTGGAGCCTTGGCCATTGTCAGGTGGGTCACTCCTGCAGGGCTGCTGCATCCTTGCCCTGCCAGCAGGTCACTGAAGGGTTACTGATGCACCATCTGTTGGCTTGGCTCTTGGAATGGGAATGATTCATGGCAGGAGCCCAAGTGATGAATAAATGCTCAGCCCTGGGTTGGGGATAAACATATTTTGTGGAGCTTTGACACAGTTACTTGATGTTAGTTCCTGATAATAACGAGCCCTTTGGGCCATTTTTGTCTGTAAAGCCCTCCCTTCTTTTTGCTAACTTATGGAAGTACATTGCAGAGCTCTGGCGAGCCCCCACCTTGTGCACAGTGAGAACTGCCCAAGCCAGAAGAACTGCCCAAGCAAATCCAAACCCACCTCCCCATGTGCTCAGTGGAGCTTTGGTGATCCGGGCTGTGCTCTCACATGCAGCAGCCAAGATGACTTATTATATTATATATTATATTATAATAACCTCTCATCTCCTGAGGTGCTGTTGCAGAACAGGGTAAGACATACACCTGCAAAGGGGGTTGCTGGTGCAGAGAAGCCAAAATTCCATGCTAGATCAAATCCAGCGGATTAAATGTCAACAGCCATAACCTTCAAGTGGGACTTGGAAATTCAGTCACTGGATTATGCTGGATCATTCTAATTCTTCATAAATCCCTTCTGTCTTTTGATATCAGTAATGAATGGACAGGAAAATAAATTATTGTGTGATGATATAAATATTTTAAAAGTACCCAAATTTAATCCTTTTAATATAATCTCTCCTGGGAAGCAAGTGCTTCCTTAATATGAAAATCCATTGTCACAACCTAGAAGCGATAAATGGATGCATTCCTGCAAGGTGAAATTAAAAAGGCAACTTCAGGCTGTTGGGCTGAGTTTGAGTTCACACTAAAATTCAGCAGCATCAGGGCACTTGCAGCCGGGGCATCCCCAGGCTGTGCAGTCTCCTTTTCAAGTCATTTCTGCATATTCCCTGCAGTATTTTACTATCTCAACACAGACAAAGGGATCTTCAAAACTTTCCAAATTGATTCAGAATGAGGTAACGATGCACATTTTATCTCCCAAGCACCGCACTAAAGGATGTGTCTGATTTCCCATTTCTGAGTGACTCTGGAGCAGGACTTGGTGCCTGGTTGCATCCATTTCACACGAGGTACCTGGATGGACTCCAGGCCACTTATGGGGTTATTTACCACGTGCTGTGCAGGTGCTGAGTCCAAACCATCCAATGATCTTACTCTGCATAGTCCTTGTGACCTTTTCCTCTGTCACTCATTTATCTGCACTTGGAAGAGGCTGGCATGTGGCTGATTTTATGGATGACGTGCTGCACGTCCTGGGATCAGCCTTAATGTGCTGTAATTCTTTATGCAGTCATTAAAGCACTATTAGAGACCTCAGCCTTGAACTCTTATATGGTCATTGGAGGGGGTTTACAGAGGTTATTATTGTGTTGCTCTGTCTTGAGCTACTCAGCAAGAGCGAGGCAGCAATTACAGAAAGGGCTACTTAGCATCCAGCCTGTACACAGGGAGGTGGGGAGAGAGATTTCAGAGACATAATTCACCCATCCACCAGAGCACAATAAAACACCTTCTTTATCTCTGATTTTATTGGGTCTGTCTGCTCTCATCTGGTGCCTGAACATTTTATCTGTTCACGCCGCTTTTTTCTGATGCAATAAAAAGAGCAGACAGGATTTTGCCCTTTATTTAAAATGTTTTGCCACATTTAGAGGTAAATCACAGACACTTTTCTGTGTTGTATATTTTCAGGCTTGTCGGAGAGAGAAATGTTTTGATAGCAAGTATGCTCTACAGGGTCCAACCATGGTGGGATAGGAAGAGTCTCTTCCTACCACCTGACTTTTCTTTGCTCTGATAGAAACCCTTCCCTCTCTCCACATCTCTGGGAGTCAGGCACCCACGTTCCTTCATGCATAGGGAAGGAAAAAAGGAGAAAAAATATCTGGCTCCCAGTCCCTTCACAAACAGAGTTTGAGTCATTTACATGAGGAATTCAGCAAGCAGAGATCTTTACTTTCAAGCAGATCTGTCTTTTCAGAAACAAGCTGACACTCTGGGCGCCAAAACACATCACAGGAACTACAACAAAAAGCAGTGTTCTGCCAAAGCTGCAGGCAGGAGTCTGTCAGGGAGAATGATGGAGCAAGAACAGCGGTGTTCTAACAGGCAAATGGGGAAGAAAGAAAAGAGTGAAAAGTGTAAGAAACTGGAAGAGACTTCAAGGGATACAACGCTGTTTAATGGGGCAGAAACTGAGAGACAAGGGAACTACAGTGCAGGATGATCTGCATTTTTCCAAGATGATTTGTAAAAGGTGAAAAGCCGTAGATGAAATGCTTTGATACGCCTTTATCTCACTCTGCCTGTGCACTTGTGTCATTCATTTCATGTAATAACCTCTGCTAAACAGTCAGAGGCTGCAGCATAATTTTGTTTAATTTTGTACTTTAATTTAAGGCAAAATGCTGCAGTTCTGGAATTTGAAGCTTGTAGTATCTAACTGGCTAAAGGGAAAAACAAAGAAGTAAAGATGAATGACAACTTTTTGTGTCACATGAAAAATCAAGGCTCATGCATTAGGGAACTTCAAAACAATTAGATTCATATAATTTCAGCCTATGTCTCAATCCTAAAATTGTATTAAAATTAAACTCTGTTTCTAATTCTCATTCAGTGGAGCTTAGATGAACCTCAGATTTTAGATGTTCCCATGATGGGAGTTATGGGAATTGTTTTCCTTGCAACGTGAAGTGCCTAAAATGGGAAACAGTGGCAGTTTGGGGGGGCTCTTTCTGCTTTCTTTCCTTTTTATTTCTTTCTATCCAACATGGCAGAAATGCAATCTAATTGAGTAGCAGGAAGGCGACCTACATTAAGTTAGCAAGTGAGGGGAAAAAAAGTTAATCTTTCAGGCTTTGAAGGAGCTGATACCAGGAGAAAAACTGTGCCTGCAGTACAAAGCCAAAAGTTATCAACTATCCTGAGAGTTGTTTTCACAAATCAGCAAAGAAACCAGGAACTAAAAACATAAAGCTAGGAGGAAAAAAAAGGCATTGCTCTGGTCTGTGTCCCTAAGACGAGAAAGTGAAAAGCTATGAGTATAAAGCAGGTAGGAGCTGGTTGTCAGTGGAATGTCAGCTTCCAGCAGAACAGGAATAATTCAGAAGTCTCGGGATGAGTCTCTGTTGCCTTGCACACTGTACAGTGTTTTAATCAAAGCCCAGAAGGAGCAGTTTCCAGGCAGTCACAAAACACCACGTGCAGGAAGAGGACTGCAGCAGAAATGGGGCCTCACCAGATCTACCCAAGATCTAGAAATGGTGCTAGACGAGGCTCAACTTGAATAATTTTTTAGTTCCTTCTTTTGTCCTTTCACCCCAAATATGTGTAGCTTGTATTTTGCTTCAGCATGATTCTATAAATCCTCAGAGGATCCACCTTGGAAGCACTTCCAGGCTGGAAATGCTCTGACCTTTAGATGTTGACAGATGAGGTGCATATCCTCATGTTCTATACTATCGACAATAATGACAGTTCTTCCATTTCTTTTGTGAACAGTGTGATTTTTAAACATTTGTATGACTTCATTATATAGTTCCCCTCCCATAAAATATAATATATATGCCAGTTCTTTTATTCCAGGGATGTAAATGCAGTACCACATATTGAGAAACACATTATGCCATTTAAACCAGTGTCTGCAATGTCACTCATCAAAAATGAGAAATGCACAACACTCTGCAATGAGGCCACTAATTTATCCACAGAGGCAGAAGCACACACAGAGCATGGCTGGTAAGGCAGCTCTTGTCTCCTGTGCTCAGAGGGGATTCCTTTTCCAGATCAGCTCTGTGCTGGACCTGGCTTTTGCAGCTGTTGTGGCAGCTTTGTAAGGGGCAGTATCCTCTAATGAGGATTGCACAGCACTATCAGTGAGCCCAGTTAGTACTTTGACAAAATGAGAACGGAACTCCATTGGCAGGGACCACTTCTTCTTTATTTCACTGTTTGAAATTTTTTCCTTGGAGTGTGTTCACTCCAAGGGAGATAGACCTTTTTACCTTTCTGGTTCTGTCTCTTTCCATGGCACATCACATCCAACCCTTCTGTAGCTGAACTTGTAAGTCTATACTTTCTGAGAGGAATTCAACAGAAAACATTCAATCTTGTGACCCCCTAGAAGAAGCACCAGTTTTTGGAGCAATCCATCTGAAAATATTTCTGTAAAACTTTCCTTTTAGTTCCTGATCCTGCTCAGACACATTAGACTGATACAAACCCCTCTAAGTAATATCACCAGCCTCAGTGGAATGGCCAAACTCTCTAAACTACAACTTCACACTATCACACCATAATTACATTAAAATTATAAATATAATTATGGGAGGTTCTAGGTCATTGGCTCTGAATCTTCCTGCTTGGGGCTGAGCATAGCATTTGTCTGTATTTCCTTGTCACAGGGACTGAATACTTTGTGCTTCCTAAGGGACCAAACACCTGCTCTCCACAGCTCCTTGGAGCTGAAGGTGCTTGCCCACACTGAGATCAGTGAGTGAGCCTGTGTTATGTTTCTATTAGCAGATATGCTGCTGTCATGGAAATTTCTTTTCCAATACACGTCCATACAGAGAGAAATAAAGAGGAAAAAAAAGAAAAAGGAGTTAAAAGGCAGAAGGCAGCATTTAAATGCCAGTGTGGCAACCAAAGAGGTAAGGGAATGAAACACCAACAGAGGGAGGAGAGGAAGGTCACTGTCCCCAGGGACAGCAACACCAGATGGCCACAAGCACAAATTAAGAATTCTGCAGACAGGAATTTTACTCTCACCCTTTGATTATTTTTTTTTTAGCATAATTTGCATTGCAGTTTATTTTCATGGCCATTGGGAGGTTGGTAAAAGGCCAGATTGCCGTAAAGGGAGAACATTTTAATGTGTACATACAGTGGGATATTCAGAGGTATTGTCAGCATTAAACCTACTCAGATCAGTTCTTTCCTGGGATGACAGCAGCAATAAAAGAGCCATCTTTTATTGAGGATCTCTTCCACCTGAGCTGCAAATAGCCTCTCCCTTTCCTTGTGCAATCCTGAAGCTTGCACATACATTTCCTATATGGGGGTTGGACACTGCTTACACTTGGATTTAACTGCATTTCCGTGCCGGGTCAAAACTTCCAGTGGCCACGTGAGAACATTTTGGCTTTAAATAAGAAAAGACTTTTCTTAGCAACTGTGATGAGCTGCTTCAGGCACAAAACAAACACTGACTGCACATCTAGCCTGGCAAAAAGAACAGAACTGACCCTAATGGTGATTACCAGGGAATATGCCCAGATTTACATTGGAGACGCATTTCCAGCCCCTTCTGCCCCCCTACAGAAAAGCTAATGTTGCACAAAGAGGAGTCAGGTAAACTGCTGTTCCTGTTAATGTTAGTTCTATATAACTGAACTACCAGTATTCCACATTGTATTTAACTTCACAATCTTTGGAGTTTTTCTTCCGCTGCATTGCATTTATTTTCTGGACATACTCATTTTTGCTGGCACAGGACATAAAAATAATCAAAGAAATGACAGAAGAGCAGGAAACAAATGACACTTGTACACTTGTCATTGATTATTGAAAAATTAGGTGAGCCCCAGACTGACTTTTGGATTTATCTCTGCTGGTTGTAGTCATGTGTTAGGGTGCAGCCAAAGAACCCTAAAGAAAAAAGTTCTCTGATTTGCCTCCTATTCATGGAAGAGGCAAAGAAGAACAAGATGAAATATCACATTCAATTGCTGAAAAAAACTGATAAACCTGTAGGAGAAAGACGTTTTCTGCTGCATTGTTTTTCATAAACAAAATTAAGATTTTAAAAAACCCACAACCTTAGTTGCCTTTGCCAGAAATGAGATAGACCCAGTAATGCTGAAGCAGTCATTCCTTCAGTCTTCCTAAATTCTGCAGACAGCTAAACTAACACAGAAGTCAGAGCTCTCACACACCTGAAGCCAACAGCTCCCAAAATCAGAAAACTCTTATTGATTCAGTTTATTGCAAATGCTGTCCTGAAACAGAAAAGGTGACTCTGTGATTCTGCACTTATTTAGTACTTTTACCTTTGACTGAGGTTTGGTTTTGCCTTGCATGGTCCTGCTGAAGAGCAATGGAGGGCAGTAACAAGGCTTCCTTAATCCTGCAATCATAAAAGCTTGTTACTTGGGCAGAGACCAAAACCCTCAGCTACAACCTTCTGTGAGGTACAGGGGACAGAGCCACCAGGTCTCCCTGAGTACTTTGTTTATGCAAAACATTTGGGCTCATCATATTTGCTGATAAGAAGAATTAAAGATGACACATCTTGGGCACTGTCCCCTCGTTCCCCATAAGTGTCCCCCCAGGATGGGCTGCAACTCATAAAGTAACATTTCTGGAGTCAGGCATCTCCAAAAGTGTTCCTAACAACACATTCCATCACTTCTTGTCACTTTTTATTCAGTGCAAGCATGAAAATTTCTGAGATGGACAATGAAAAGCAATACATAAAATCCAAGACAAATGATCATAAATGGCCCTGCTGAGAAAGCAGATCCCATGTAATTGAATGGAGGTGGAAGGTCATTCCTAACACATTAAATGCAACAGCCAAAGCAGATCCTGATGTCACTGTGATATTAAGATGGAAAAATCACATGCTTAAAACTATTTTAAAGGAAAATAAGAAGCAGGAGGACAGGTGGGTAGGTGTGTTGTTAACTCTATTGAACAGAGTTTAAAAAAAAACCAAAACACCATAGTTATTAAGCATATATTTGAGAGGACACAACCACAGGTATCTGCAGAACACTTAGAAATGCTTGACAAATGGAAAGCTGGATCTTTTCCAGCAAGTGCCGTGGGTGCTGTGCACCCAGACCTGGAGCACCAGGGTCATCCATCTCCCTCTGGAATCCTGCTTTTATCCTTGGAGTGTGCATCCTTTCATCCCGCAGCGTACACCAGCACTTCCAACTGAGATAAGGACAGCATTTAACAGGGGAAAAAGAATGGGAGCTATTACACCATTAAATATTGGCACCACCATTCGGCACATTCACTTGAAGATGAGCACAAAGGGATTACAATAAAGTCACCCCTGTACAGAACAGAAACCACATTTCTCCTGCTGCTCTGGGCAGTCCCTAAACATGAGAAGGAGCTGTAGTTTTTCTCCATTGCTGGTAGTGCAGCTGAAGAAATTCCTTAAGCCTTCCCTGTTTTCCTTACTTGTCTCTGATTTTCATCACCTGAAAATGGGCATCTGTGGCACTACAAGAAACAGCAGCATATTCCTTGGCAAACAGCCAAGAAAGAACCAGAGCAGGTCCCAGACTGGGGGCTCCCCTTCCAGGGGATTCTGTGTCAGCTCTGTTAGAATTGCTAATTACTTAGGCACCTAATTGGCTTTGAGGAGTTCAGCAGTGTGCCTGGGAGTGGATCTGGAGAGATGGAAATCCGACCACTGCGCTGAACCCCGTGCCTCAGGTGTGCCCAGGTGTTCCTCCAGAGCAGATCCTTGGGCTGAAGGCTCTGAAGCCTTGGCAGAGACTCTTTTTTCCCTTTTTCCCCCTGGGGTGGTGTTTTAATTGTCAGTGGTGAGGCCCTGGTGCAGATGCTGCAGGTGCCTGCAGATGGAAGGAGAACTAGGAGCACAGAGGAGTGGTTTCTCCAGTAGGGAGCTGGCACAGAGGCGTGTGCTGGCGTGCAGCTGGGAGCACTGGGAGCTGTTCCATGGCAGCAGCTCATCTCCCACAGCCTGCCCTGCCCTCTGCTCCCAAAGGTCACCAGGAGCTCACGCTGGCCCAGGGCAGGGCTTTTCTACCTGGCTGAGTGCCACAGGAGGGGCTCCTGCAGGACTTCCGTCTTCTGTCTTGGTCTGCTTCTAGCAGCTCAGGCTGGCTCCTGGATCCAGCAGGGTTAGGGTGGGGATTTGGTTGGGGGTGTTTGTTCAGCTTTTATTTATTTAGAGTGCTTTTAGAGTCAGTTTTGCTGCTTCATCTGCTTTATCTCCTGGCCAGCTGTCTGTTGGGTGCGTGGATGGGTTCAATCTGCATTTTGCTTCTTTTGCACCCCTACTTTATACTTCAGGCTCTTTATTTTACTTTTTCTCTTTTTTATCTTTTCCTTTTTACTGCTTTTTTTTTCCCCTTTCCCCTTTTTAAAATACTTTTCTGCTGTGGGGGCTTTTCCCTTCTCTCATCCTCACTGCTTTCCTGTATTTTTAAAATTTTTCTTCTGTACTTTTTTTTCTTTTCCTTACCAGGAGCACCTGGGGCAGCTCCACAGCTGGGGCCACTCTGGCTGGTGGCACAGGACCCATTCCTGGTTGTTACTGGTGCCAGGGAGCTCTGACTGCTCTACAGCTTGTGTTTGTTCCCAGCTTTGGAGCTCTCTGTCATCATGTTTTGTCGAGTAAAAGTTGTGTGGCATTCCTGGGTTTGATGATGGTATTTTATGGAATGGGCCAAGCCTAGATTCCCAGGAAGCAGCAGTATGGGTTCCCCTGTGCCTGTGGACAGCCCCGGAGCTGTGCAGCATAGAGAGAAGCCATTCTTAAGCCACTTCTTATGATACAACCAAGTTTTAAGTTAGAAGAAATGAAAAGTCTTGACTGAAACCGATGTAAAAGCAAGTTTTGATTGGTTTTCAGACCCTCCTGCTTCATGCCCTTTGCCTTAGGAGCCAGGAAAATGTCTCTGATTCCACTCCTGATCCTGCTGCTGGTGCGGAGCTGCCGGTGGGGCTCAGCCAGCCCTGCTCAGCTCTGGGCTCACACAGACCCAGCCCTGCTCAGCTCTGGGGCTCACACAGACCCAGCCCTGCAGCCCTCGGCTGGACTTTGGGAACTCAGCACCAGTCACTTGGTCAGTTTGGGGCTGGCAAAGAGAGGCTGAGTATGGGGGGCTCAGAGCTTAAAACCAGAGACTGCATCCTGCATTCTGGACTCTGGAACCAGGCTCCTAAGGCTGTTTTAGGCTCAGGTAGAGTGGCTAAGCCCTGGTTTTGGGGCTTAAATCAGACCAAGAGAGCCCAGGCTCCAGAGAGCCCATGCCACAGTCTGACTGCTCAGACCAGGCTGCTTTGGCCAAGTGCAGACACTGATTACCTGAGTGATGATTTGGGGACGTGGAACCGCGGTCACTCAGAGCATTTGGGCTCACAGAGAGTGAGTTCTGCATTGTAGGGCCTTGAGGCCCTGAAGTCCCGTGTGCTGGGCTTTGGGCTGCACACAGGGA
>VWZU01012421.1:0-17367 GCA_013397095.1 Sterrhoptilus dennistouni
GCTTTCAAACCACAACAATGAACTGGGCTGGTAGGGATGAAACCATCTTGTCGTCTTTGTATACTTGTTCTAACACCTTTTGTGGAGGAAACAGTATCTGTCCAAACATATCTTGCGAGATGGAGGCCCAAGAGGGAGCCTTGAAAGACAGTCTTTCTGCCCACAACCACTCTGAGCACTGCCAGCATGTTCCTAAGTGCTAGACCTTCCTGTACTTTAGCAACGGTTGTGGGATGTGTAGCTGTCCTCTTCGGCAGATGATTTATTGGGCACTTCAAACTCTGAAGAAAGTTACCACCATCTTCAATACCACACAAGATGACCGGCAACAATGACACCATTTCAAATGACAAAATTTATAACTTAGAAATCTATACAGACATTATGGTATCATAGAGAAGTACCTAGCCTCACAAAATCAGAGGAAATTAACGAAGTAGTTGGTTGTTGACAGAATTTGTGAACTGTTTGTCCTACACTATTAAACATGGTTCACATTAGCACTTATTTCAAATTTTTACCTGCTTGGTGGAGAGGACAAGGACCTCTGTAGATTTACACCCGAATTCATATCATGGTAATATGGCTGGCTTGGAAGCTCTCCAATTGGGAAGTTCACTCCACTTCCTTGAGTTATGGGTGCTGAAAAACACATCATCATAAGAAGTCAGAAATCGTCTTCTATCTTTTCAGTTTATTTTTTAACACTGAGAACAATATCAAGATGTTTTTCTGCCTCTTGTGGAAAACTAACACAGACAAGTTGTATCAATGATCCTATATCTAAAAATTGAATTATCTTCTCTAGTACTTACTTAGCAGTTATGCAGATGGAATACGTTTATTTTATAAGAGAAAACATGGAATCACCAATATGAAAAAGATAATACAAATCTCAAGCACTATAATGAATGAAGCCAAGTTTATAAGGGCACTTAGTATTATTTATTAAAGAACTGGATAAAATGGAAATAAGAAACATAGAAAGACACTAATTTCTTTTCCTTAATGCTAACTCCTTTGTATTAATAATAGCCTTCTGTGTTGACAGCCTGGTTTTCTGCCTTCTTTTTATTTCACCCAGTGCCACAGTTTCTGCTTTGTGTATGTACACCTACACGCAAATACATACAGTCAGTGCTACCTTCACCTCCTTATAGGGTCTGTGTACCATACAGACTCTGGCAATTAAAAAAAAATTACGTGTTACATATTGTGATGCATTTACCCTTGTTCCTTGTCTGTGCATTGTGCATTTTAACTACCTTTGGCACTTAAAAGAATAATTGCACATTGTGTAATGCATTTGAACATTTGTATTTTTCCCTGACAGTTTAAGTACAACTCTGCTGCGGCTTGAGGTTAAACAAATGCATGGTAAGAAATCCCACAGAAACCACATGCTTTAATGCTTATTATTAGAACTATATCATGTATAACAGCTGTATAACGCATAGTTTCATGGCATAATTACAATATTGTTTCTTTTTTAACCTGGACAGCCTTATACTTTAAAATGTACTTAACCACCTGAAAACAAAAAGAAAGCTGTAATTCACACAGCCTTTTAAAACACCGAAACTGTATCTTCAGCAAGCACAAAAAAGGATGTGCCTTAGCACAGCAGGATTGCAGTGCTTATTGTTTTGCTGAAGGATTTAACATAATTTTAGTCGTTGAATATTAATTTCTGACCACAGAAAATGAAATAACACATGCATCTAAAGCCTCAGAAAGGTAATTAAATTCCTTAAGCAGCCTGACCCTGCATGACTTAATAGCACCTGTGCAAAATATGGACAGACATTCTGGAACTTTGGAAGCTTCTTTGGCTTTGTCCTTACCTCACCAGAAAAGTGATTTTTCTGGACCATTCAGTTTTAAAAATGCTGATATCAACAGTGTGGACACCTCTAAGTATAACTTTCAACTATTCTTCTTTACTTCCTAATGAAGTCTTAAGAGAAATACTTTAATAGTCTTGATAATAAAGGGACAAAAGAAAGAGTAAGGAAGCAATGCAAGATGAAAATGTGGGCAGGTTTTATGCTATACTATTATAATGATTGTTAGAAGCCAACAAAAGAGGTCTTATATTCTTTTTGCTTTTTCTTTCTGCAGTCAAAACTTCACCTGTACTTTTATACTTATTTTTTATGGGGGCATTTACACATTCATGCGTGTAATAATTCTGATGACTAAACAAGACAATGTAATGAGAAATTAAGTTAGAGCCAATGCTAAAGAAACACAAATATTTCATATATTGTTGAACACTCTTTATATCCATTTTTATTTTTATATTATTTTTATTTTAAGAGCTACAAATTAAAAAATAAAACTAAAGAATAATCAGATCTTTTAGCAATATCCAAGGATGTGTAGGGCATCCTAGACTGTAAGTCTAAAAATAGAAGGTTTTGCTACATATGGTAATTTTATTGAAACTTCAAACCACTAGGTGTGCAGAGGGAGATATAACAAATTTATTCCATCTTTAAATATCGAAGAGAAAGAAGAAGACCTCTTTGTTTTGTTACAAACATGTGCAAGGTGGACTGTAATATTGTGGTCAAATATATCAAAATTGTGCATGGTTATAGGTATTTCCTATGCATCTTACATCTTGTGGAGAAAAAAGTTCAAGGAAAAAAATTCACTTGACTATAGCAGGCTTTGGAAATGATTAAACACAAATATTAACTTACTTCTTGACACCCTCACAAGTTCTGACACATTGAATACTCCAGATTTCACGAAACTATCCTCAAGGTACACTGAAAAAGACCACAGAACCATAGTCAGTATAATGAGAAGATTAATAAATAACTATAGATTTATACACCAGCTAACAATGGTATTAACAGAGTCCCAGAACAATAGTACACAGATCAAAGTACACTTGAAGCTGATCACAGGATCTAATGTGAGCTGAAATTCAAGCAAAGGTGCAAAAAAGGCTTAAGGATCTGTGATAGAGTAATTTTTTAAAAGTATATTAAAACTAACAAGCAATGTACTTAGTCCCTAGATATCAATCAAAAATGTGCCTGAAAGCTAGTTTCTTTTACTAGTATCTTGAAATTTTAAGTCAGTATTGAACTATGACTGGTATCAGCTGGATAAGCAATTTCCTCATAGAGCAATCCTGTCCTTACATATGTTTCTGCAAAAGGGATTTTTACTTAACTCTTACCTTGCCGATTGTGACTTTACACTACAACCTTCACTACCAAATCATCATCTCTAAAAGAGATGAGGGGTTTGCTATTATTTCCAGGAAAAACAGGAACTGAACAAAGCAGCTAAGCTATTCAGTGGGGTGTGCTTTACATAGACACTGAACTGTATATCTAGAAACCTACATTTAAGAAAACACATTGTTTTGGCCTGTATTTACTTATTCTCAGATAAATGTATTTTACATATTTCTCTGCTGTGAAATTCAGGCACAAATTGGAGTACTGCTGTGAAACAGTAACTGATAATCAAGATCACTTATCTCAGCAGCATAACAAATAACCTTATGCAAAAGGAGGTAGGAAAGCCATGTTTCTGTGGAAGCCTCACATCAATAATCACAGCAAAAGTTGTTTTAGTGAATTTGAGATTACATGGCATCATGGCCTTTTATAGGTAGTAATAACAATCATTTACAAACAAAAGTATTTAGGTCTGTACTTGGTGCACATTGCTGCTCTAACAGTCTTACTTTTTAATTTGTTTTCAAGTGAGACAGTGGACTAATTTCTTACTGTGGTTTTGCTAGTCTCTTTTCTGAAGTAATACAGGTTTTTTTCTTTTGGAAATAAACTGTCAATTTTGCATTCCCAGTGTTTGAAGGAGTAAGCAACTAACAAAAAAATGTATTTAGAAAACAGTGGTATGGTATTATTCTCTTTGGATTTCTTTTGGAAATTTCTGCCTTTATCTTCAATTGATTTACCCAAAACATGGCCACTATAATCAGAAAAGTGACTGTAAAAGAAATACACTTTACCTGAGACGTCTGTCCTTGGTATATCTGGAGAAACTTCTACTTATTTTCCAGAGTCAAAAAGAAGGCAGAGGCAAAATAGTGGTTTTCCCTGCTTATTAGTCCCACAGAGCTGCCTCATCCAGCACCTCTGGTATTATTTACCAGTGCAGGTATAAACAGTGCACCAGAGAGCATAACCTGAAAGAATAGGAACCCATCTGACCAAGCACATGTCCCAACATCCCTGTTACGCTGCCAAACCTCTAGGAGACTGTCTTTCCTAGCTGAGAACCACCCCATGACCAAGCACAACGAGTGTACAGAGCACTGTAGGCCTGTGGGATCATTCTGAACTGTGTTCTGCCAATGCAGTCATCTTCTTATATCTCAGTAAACATCATTTCATACACTATCCCTGCAAGTATTTATTCCCACTAGTACCTCTGCAGGTCTCCCTCCCTTTTTAATTCACTTCCTTTTATATTTTTCTCTCTCTCATTTTTGACATATCCATTACTGTCTACTCTCTTACTATCCTTCACCTGGATATTGCTGGCCCCTCTGCAGAGTCTAAGAAATAAGAGATTTTCTCTTTTATTTTCTGCATTCTCTAGAACTGTTTCTCCCTGGTTTTTTGTGTGGATGAAAACATGCCATAGCTTCTGAAATATTTAATTCCTTAATTGACAGAACATGGTATAATTAAAAATGTGGACAGTAAATTTTTACTTTTCTTTCCCTCCTCAGTTATTGGTTTTTAATCTGAGATCAGACAAGCTGGATGAACACTAGTAAGTCTTCAAGAAATGGCAATTTTTCCCTTCTCAGCTTATTTCCTCCAGCAGGAGCAATCTAAAGTAATGCATGGAGATTTCCAAAGAGAAAATGGTTTCTTGATTTTAGTTGGCTCATAACTGAAGTGTGGCATAAAGCCAATATACAACCATGCAGCCAGCTCTGAAGCTGGTAATGAGACATGATTGAACTTCTCTGCTGTTTATCCAAGCACAACTACTTTGAAGCACAACGTCTCTCATTCAAGACAGACTAACTTCAGAGGAGCTTTAGCCAAGTGTAGATTAATCAAGCTATGGTTACAGTGAGAACAAGATCCAAGGCTCATATGAAAAGAAGAAAAAGTCTATGTTTGATTTTATATGTAAGAACACAGATGTGTACATTTGTGCATGCATACATGCCCAGACACATGTTTAATCTTCAGTCTTCTCTAATAAATTCTTAAATTTTTCTCACTGTCAATATTGAGAATACACATTTTATATAACAATCAATTTAGTGTTACTCTCCTTGTGATAATGAAATGGGAGCAGGGAAAGTATTTTGCCACCAAGCAGTACCACCATCTCTCATCCCCTCACAGAAGGATGTATTGTTGATTGATGGGACATGTCTTTCACCCAGGTTCCATCCTACCTCAAAATGAGCCAAAAATAACGACACCCATAGATACATGCAAATGCTTTGTCTGGCATAAGGAAAGAAAGGGAGAGTGCAGCTATTGTCAATCTCGATAAACATGAAAAACAACTTGACTTTTTTGTCAATGTAATGTATAAACAATCTGTGTCATAGCACTGAGCAACTTCCTCCTGAGCTTTATGTTCCAACAGGGAAGGTGGACTCCAGTGCTGATGCTGGGTGCATATTGAAGTCCAACACTAGTGAACTTCAAAAGTTTCACCTAGTTATGAAGATAGTTTATGGTGGGTATGTTACACAACTGTTACTCGGTTCCCAGCTCCACAAGAAGAAAATATTCTGTTCCATTAAACTTCTGTAATTTGTTGTGGAAACATGCATTCTATGTAAGATAGAGGTTAAACAGTGAGACTGTATGCAGAAGATAAGCAGTATAGGACATTTTGTGGTTATGGCCTTTTACCTGGTGAACCTGATCACACAACTGAGTAAGAGTTAACATTCATATTCACATTATTACACTTCATGCAAGACAAAAATATGCAGTGTATATTAATATACTTCATACAATATAGGCCTTACTGGCTTTTTGGTTCCCTAATACACTGTTACAATAATATGTTAAAGAGTCTTAAATTCGCACTTTTGGTGTGTTCTGTTGATCTGTTCACTACAGACATTAATGCACTTGAAAAGTCTATTGTATTCTTCACCAAACATTCACTTTCTCTTTTGATAGTCACGATAACACTTTGCTGTTGTTATCATTCAAACCTAAGAAAAGCACTGAGGATTGTTATTTAATGAAACTCATCCTGCCTGAGAGATGGTACTCTCTGAAACGCATATTACTAATTGTCATTATTCTTGAAAGTCTGATTTCTACAAAAGGAGAATGTCTGACAAAACTGCTGGAGTGTGATGTTGTATAAAGAGTCAGTAACTTCCAAAACCCATTTATAAGAGGACCTACTAAATTTTCTCCTAGTTTTTGTACACAGTGACTATAAAATCTTTCTCTCATTACCTTTTTAAAAAAAACTCACTCATGAAAAATACATTTTCCGTACAATTCCACCATGGCCAGGCCAGGGGCATCAAGGATGAAAGAACAGGTTACATCTAGCAGCAGTTCTGATCAAGCTCCTGTATACAGTCAGTAAAGACAGAAACCTCCGTCAATGCCTCCAACTGCTCTAAAAATCACTGCCCTAGTCCTTGCACCTCTCCCACTCCATTTCTGCACTATGACTTGTACTACACCCTGAAGAGATGAATTACAAATGTAGCTTTTGACTGTTCTAACCATGCAAAAAGTTTAAGCCTGGGAGGGGGGAAACAGGGAAGGAAATAAAGTAGTTTCAACTGTCTGAAAAATAATTTCAGTCTGCCCAAACAATTACTCTAACAAGCTTGTTCTCATATTACTTAAATGCTTACCAGTAACGTTCAGCTTTGCAAATTTTTAACCAGTCTTTTTATGTCTTCTGATTTAATTGTACTTTTATGAATAGGATGCCTGTTTATGTTCTGCTGCATAGTGACCAGGGCTTAACCATAAAACTGTTTCCTGTTGCTATTATAACTATAGTTTTCTCATTGATACTGCTTTGGTTTTGAGCAACTTATAAAAGAAGGGTAAGGATCCAACCAGTGCTGGAAACAATTTGTATTAATACACTTTTATTTCTAGATATTTAAAAAGGTGAGTTATACAATAGTAAATAGAGATATTAGCCATAAAACAAATACATACAACATCAGGAGCTACTGTGAGAAGAAAGGCTGAAAACTTTAACCTGGTTGATAGCAGACAGCAGTTCCTAAACTTTAAGTTATGCACGGTAATGTTCTGGATGCTGCTAGGTACAGCTTTGTACAGACACTATTTACAGTCAGAAGTGGTAGTGAAAAATTAGTCTCACACTGTTCATAAGTCAAAATACAGTCAGCAGACATGCAGTTTGTTCTCCTATTGCATGCATTTTAAAACCAGTATCTGAAAAATAGTACAAGAAACAGGTTGCTACCACAATGTAATGTCTTAACAATAGATATGGGTGGATAATATTTGTCAAGTAGTGACAAAGAATACTTCGGTGATGGTATCATTGAAACAGTTGAACAGATCTGCCTACAGAATGAGACTATTTTTGTTATCACACAACATTCTCCAGTCATGTATCACGCCCACAGGTTGGTTTGGGTTCTTTCTTCCTGAAAGTTGCAATAATGTTGTAACTGGGACAGGAAACAAACTTGCAAAAAGACGCCCTGGCTCCATTGAACTTTTAGCATCATGAGGAACTAAAAAGCCAAATATGGAATTTTCAGAAACAAATGAGATTTTTTTAAGTCCTCAAAATAATAGCCAGAACAAGTCATCTGTGTTGCAGTAATTTGAAGAAGTGAAACCCAGGTTTAATGAATTCTGAAATCCATTACTAGAATCCAAGAAGTGAGTTGTCCTGAAACCTAGCAAGAAACAGAAAGGGTAAGTAACATATATGCGTATTGTTTTCTATTCCAGAGGGTCTTGGGTTATACTGAAACTACAGCCAAGATTTAAGAAAAAGTTGGGGCAACTTCTTTTTAACAGATATAGGACTAGCCGGTACCAAAAGGGAATTTTCTGATGCCAAAGCATGTTTCTGGAATCCAAACTGGCAACATAAGAGTTTTTAGTAAATTCTCTGTGCATACTTTGAAGTAAAAACCAGTGCATCCACCACTGAACACAAAAGCATCTGAGTCAGCATGGGTATTGATAACAGGATCATTTATTCACACAGCAAGTTCATAAAGAAGGGAAGCCAATGCAAACAGTAATGCAAAAGTAGTCCTAAACGAGTAGACAGTAGTAATGACCCACACCAAATTCCAAACCATCCTGAAAGGCCAAAAACCTCTTTCTTTTGGAAAACAAGGCTGTACAACCTGTGCAGATCTGTGAGTGCTGAGATACTACCTCTGGGCACTGACCCCAGCATGCCCCACCCCCTCCAGCTCAGTGCTGGGAAGATGATAAAGAAAAGTATAATCTCTCAATCACTGTCATTACTAATTCACAGAGCATTTGGGAAAGGAAGAACTTCACAGAAAATCAAGATCTCACCAAACCCAACCCTGTTTTACTTGAAGATCACTATCTGAGATAGCTCAGATGCAAGCACATGAGAAACAGAAGCATATCAGGATGTCCACTCCCATGCTGAAAAAGAGGTGGGTATGTGTTTATTTAGATAACTTTGTGTTTGAATTCCCTATACTGCTACTTTGGCATCATTGCTCCACAAGAGAAGCTGCTTACAATGATGAAGCCAGGAAATATCTCTTCTATTCTGATTAATTATGGGGCTAATTCTCCACCCACAAGAGGGTAGCTTGTGATATAGGAAAATAATGGAAGCATCTGTGGTCTGAGACATTCAAAACTCAAAGACTTCTGTTTATTGTATTTTCAAAAGAGTGCAAAGGTTGAGACCATGTTCCTCTTCTGAGGTTATTTCTGAAACTACACATTCTAAAACGTAAAACTGAAAAGCTTCTAACCAAAACAGAAGTATATAGGCAAGTTTATTACATACTTCTAAGGGCTTGATCCAAAAACAATGTTCTCCCTATGGCTGCTAGACCATATGAAAGTGCAAGGAAAGCCTTTGGGGCACTACAGCTGCAAGACAGATTTGCATATTGAAAGATAGGTGAGATTTGTTGCAAGTTTTTGTCATCGCCTTCTTTAATTAAAGCAAACCAAACCAAACAAAAAAAAAAAAAAAAAGAAAAAAATCAAAACACACTTCAGAGTTGTTGATTTCACTCAGGTCTTCTTTGGAAGTGGTACCTAAAATAAAAATTCTGGGGAAAATAGAAGAAGGAAAAAAATTCCAGGACAGGCTGGGCTGGGGTTTCAATTACCTATGCCTCATTTGGATTAAGGATTTTATCTCTAGGCAATGCCCTGACAACATATCATGGGTTATTGTGGACAAAAGAAGGGAACCAATGGGGAATGAAAGGCAAAGAGGCAGAGACAGATTGTTCAGCTCTTCATCTAAAAGTGTTACTCCATATTAAAAAACTAATATTCATCAGCATGCATGTTCAAATCTGAGTTCTCTGTGTCCTGACTGATTTGATAGAGTCACAAAAATTTACATGAAAATATTTTTAAACCAGCTAAAATGGAACAAATTCCATCGAAAAAAATTCCAAACTAATAAAAAATCCAGTGTTTGCCACTTGCTAGGAAACTAAAGTTTAATTTTTACTAAACTCTAGTAACCACTGAACTCATCTGCTAGGATAAAAGAACAAATCTGAACACACTCATCTTCCTTCACCGAAAAGGCTCATACATGTCTGTGTCAGGACAGCTAGGTTTCCTCTGCACTTTCTGAAAAGCTATCTTTTGTATTCCCCAATGCTGGACAAAAATGACTCCAAAATCTAGAAGACATAAATACCAAAACTGACCAGTTGCAAGCTGTATGGCAAATTGAGTCTCCTTACCATGCTATCCAGACAGAGTTTAACTCTATAGATATTGTTATTTCTTATCTCTATTTTATTTGCTTAAAAAGGCTGTCTTCAAAGATTCATGCAACACAGCAACCACTGGACACAGTTGTGCTAACACTGGCACATAAATCAAATCTGCCAAGCAGCAACCTCAAACCAATGGCAAATAGCAAGAATTCTTATTAATATCAAGTAGTTGTGGCCAGCAGGCAGAAAGGGAAAGAGAAATAAAGCAAAGCAAAATCCAGAAAATCCTTACCTAGAAGAACTGGCTAGTAAGAACTGTATCTCTCAAGATCATATTGTTATGGTCGGGGTCAATATCATTAGCTTAATTAAAGTTCTAGGTACTTTTGTCTTTTTACTCACCCTTGTAATTGTCTTATGCTTAATAGATTAATTTACTGAAAGATGACATCTTCTGTCTTTGTTACATATCCTGCCACACCACTGCACGTATTTCCAGATACACTTGTGAAGGCTTATTTTTTTAGATTTTTCTAAACTGCGTAAAAGACCTATGGGACTTGTAGGGAGCAACTAATAATGCAACGTTACACTGAAACTGCCATGCAAGGTTTTCTTTAACAGACTGCTCCAGCCATAGGTCAGAGCATTCTGAGCACAAAGTAAGAAACAAGACAGGCTTAAAGTACTTTGGTTGCATTCAGGTTTTGGTGGCTTCCTGCTGTTTGTTTTTTGTGTATGAGTATTTTCAAACTTCTAATCAGGTGTGCCTCTATTTGTTCAGACACCCTCACTAGGGCCTTTGTCATGTCCATTCTCTCTTTTAAGGAATGTAAACTTTTAATAATTAGGACTGTGCCAGGACAGTACAAATTTTTAGATACCAGGAACTTGAAGGTTGATGCAGACAATAATAGTGTTCAGATTTTTCTCATCTCTCAGTTCAATTCTGCTTATCTATCTGTCTGGAACTTAATTAATAGTAGATGCAGAGAAGCAAAATTTACAGCCCAGCTCTCTGAAAAGCAAGCTTGAACCTTTATAACAATATGTTAATATAAATATATATTTTAAATTTTGTTCTATAAAATATATAATTCAAAGTTATTTAAAAATAAAATTTAGAGGAGGATGCCCCTGGATTTAGCTACAAAAGCTACATACCACTTTCACCACAAGCTACACCACAGATCTTAATACTGCATTGGGCTATCAAAAAATTCGGTATATTTTTAGGAATCTATTGTAAAGATTTCCAACTGCTCTTAATATTCTTTTGTTTGGCAAGTGATACTACTCTCTCTCCAACTTGTTGTTAAGACAGCAAATTACGAGACACCCTAAAGAACGCAACAGTCTCGCCAAACCTATAAAAAACCCACTCTTAACACCAACAGCTTTGCCAGCTATCACTTAGTTTCCAGCATCCACTTCCCCGCCAGTATCTTTGTGAAGGTGGGGACATCCCAGGGCTAACAGCACACATCCCTTGCCAGCATACTGGCTCCTTGACATACAGGCACTGTATGAACAAAACACGATAGAAGAACAACCTTCCTGGCACTATCAGTCCACATACTCCTGGCCTCGGACTGAAAACAAACCTCATAGTGGATATCCTCCAGGGTTCTGACAGAAGTGACTGTCTGGCTCTAACAATAAGAATCGTGTGAAGTTTAGTAAGAATGAGATAGTAGTGCTTTTCCCAGAGAAACTGAACGGCATGCAATTCCTTGTCATTCTCCTGCACAACCCCAGAAGTCCTGTATTCTGCTGTCCCAGAAACCACAGCACTTTCACCTTGCCAGCCTAATTCAAAAACAGTATTACACAGGGAACAAACTAGAAAATCAATAGATTTTCCAATAGACGACATTCAATTATCATGTCTCTGCTTAAATGAAGGGTTTCAAGGGAAGCAAAGCCCAGCTCGCATTTTCCCTCCCCACTTGGCAGCAGACAAAGAGATAATACTGGCTGCAGTGACTCCAAATCATGAGAAAGTGATATGCTCATATTTTAAGCAGAAAGTTTCATTATGAAATCCGCAACATATTTATCTGCTTTCTATGTCCCTCCACCTTCTGAGACAGTGGAGTTTGTCAAGCACTACACCTTGACCCACAGGTCTGCCCACAAGAAAGTCTATACAGCTTGTCTGCTGCCTCCCCAAGGCTCTGTTACTGGCAACAAGATTACTCCTTGCTGGAGTTAAGGCTGATGGGCTCGGGAAATTGGACTCATTATAGTGTGTGATGCTCACTAGTAAAATACATACTTCTAATGGAGTTCCTACTCTGAATGCTAAATGGCACTTAAAAACCAGAGTTTTAAAACCTGTTGAAGGGCAGTTGACCCTGCCTTCAGCTTTCCAAATGCAGAAGCTATAAAGAATCCTTCAAAATTACAAGGGGTAAGGTAATGCATTTGGATTTTCTTGCACTCACAGAGATATTCTAAAAGCACAATAAATTCTCTATAGCTAAATGGTCTAAGTTTCAAAAATTGTAATTATTCATAATGAAAGTTTTCATATTTATTTTATGAGTAAATTTGCTCCTTTGGGCTTTTAAACCACTATTCTACATAATATATGGCATGTATTTAATAAAAAAATTAAATTTCACTTTCAAAATCCTACACAGTTTGGAAAGAAACAGCACCAAAGTCTCCAATCAAAAGTAAAACAAGCCTGCATCATTCCGTGAAGAAAAAAATTTCACTTGCATTAGAGCTTAGAATGATTTGACTTGTTCTGTTCTCTTATCTCTAAAATACATCTGCTATCTTCAACTACATGTATCTGGGGTTTATATTACATGAATATGGCTTTTTGTATAATGATTTTTGATGGTTCTCCCATTTTTGGATATTCACAGGCAATACACATGACATATTTCACAAACAGAGAATACTTTGATCATATGCATACTACAAAACTCTACAACGACAAAGCAGATTGTTTATCGTAATGTTGTAATAGATCCAGAAAATATCCATATATATGTTAACAGCTCAGCAAGGCAAAATTATGTCCCGGTCAGAATATGGTTCATTTTGGATTTAGAAGATCAAACTGAGTTATTTGCAGATACACACAACTTCTGAGAGCTAAAATGAGCAGATTCAATATGATGATGGTGGGTGGAGTCACTCCTTGGTCATTAAGAAGTGACTGCAGGTCTGTCACAATTGTTTGTCTTATTCTCATAGAATTCATAACATGGCAAACGTTTGCAAGATTTACTAGCGCAGTGTAATTGATTAGAATGATAACCTCATGAAAAGGCAAGGAACCTTTTCTCTAAACAGACTGGAATGGCAAAGCCTGGGTTTGATTTTCTCTTGCATTTTTATTTTAAAAGAGCCCTTGAAAGGACCATTTACACTAACAACTCTCTCAAAGGAATGTCAAGTGTCACTAGCCATGACACATTAATATGTTCCAAGACTGCTCTGAGCTGATACCAAAAAAAAAAGTTTTAAATAAACATATTTGTATTTTACAAAGCACACACGAAAAGTAAAAAGCTGGTAGCTCAGTCACAGAGTTTAAACATAGGTCAATTGTCTTTTGTCTGAGATGAAAGAAAACTGGTAATATTAGAAGACTTTTATAAAAATAGTTATTTGGGCTCTTATTTGGGATCTTGTTTCCTCACTCTGTTACCCACATCCACTTAGAAAATTCTAAAAACCATGAGATGAAAGAAAAGCTTCTTATATTAAATGAATGCTGATGAAACTGCAATTAAGGCAGTGCCAGTTTAGAGCAACTAAAGCATCACAACTTCCCCTGATTATATATATTTACCAGTGCAAGATAGGTTGCTAACCAATTACACGCACTTTAGCTATTATCAGTTGTATCATTGTTCTCAAGCAATGTTAGATGCACATGTTCTGGAACTCATATTTACCTGGTGGATTCTTGGCAGGATCATTGTGGCTTGGACTTCCTGGTTGTCCAGAATCTATAAAGAAATGAAAGAAATGTTTTAATAATTCATTTTGCAAGAATCTCATAATCTTTTAATACCCTCTATTAACTATTAAACTAATACTTTATTCTTTAAAGGTCATTTCCCTGACTTTCTATGTGAAGCATTATTGAACAAACACACTTTCTGTAACCTATTTTATGCAGATGTAGAAACATTGTGAAAGATGCAATGATCCTAATAAGAGGAACTTGTAGATGACTGAATAAGGACAAGAGAGCCATTCAGTTAAATACTCAAGTTGTAAACACATTTATATGGGTACCTTTTCATTCCCTCTTCCTCCATCCCCCAAATATAATATTGCATAATGAGCAAAGCAGAGGTAACTTCTTCTCAGGCAATGACCAGAAAGACACACTGGATCAGGCAACTAGTGGTGCTTGCAGTGATGAGGCCTGTTGCTTTAGCCTTTCCTTAAAGCACAAAGGCCTACATTGCTCCCATGGACTCATGACTGCAATGAGGATATGACAGTCTGTTTAAATACAATATGGTCTTTGTGTTCCCAGCCTCTAAAAACTGCTGTTGTGAAACTAGGATTATGTAAGGTAAAAACTAACAAAACTCAGACATTTTAGCCTTCAAATAGTGTTCATTATGCATGCACCTACTAAATCAAGAGGAGAATGTAACTTTACATTAATACACTAAATAATTATATCCCTATTCATAAAAAATTAAAATTATCCTTATTCAAAAAAGATCCTTATTCAAAAAATTTCTTTTCAAAACATCTACTTTTCACTGTATTCCCACACCAATATAACAAATAATATAACAAAACTCTGCTCCACGGAAAGAAATTAACAAAGATATTAAAAAAAAAAAAAGCAGAGAGGAAGAAAATAAATAAAGCATCACCATTTTTCCACATACAGGCATCTAAAATGGAGTTGTTTTAGAGTCTGAATAAAAAATACTGATTTTTTTAAATGTAGTGGTGTTATTAATAGCATAATACCACCAAAGGCTTGCATCATAGCATCATAGAAACTGCAACCACCAAATGAACTCCAGATGGAAGTAGAATTGCTGCTTCCAGTGCCCAAATTAAAGAACAAAAAAATATAGAAAAGAAGAAAAGTTTATACCCACAAATGTTTTTTCCTTCAATTATCACTACTTCTTATAGCTGATGTAGTTCTCAGCTTAGAATGAGAGATTCCCTTTACACGCTACAAGAAGTTAATTAAAATCTGTTGCCACCTGTTATGCAGCTTCATAAACATGGCTTGACTCACATGTCTCTCAAAGACTTTAAGTTAATACAAGCTTGATTCTACAGAAGATATTAACTGAGATGGAAATCCTTTTCACAGCTCAGGTTCTACTAGGTTGATCTGAATGGTAGTTATCCTAAAATACATAAATCCAGGTAGCTACCTGAGTACTGGAATTCCAAGATACACGCAAAACAGTTCTAATGGTTTTTAAAAACCCTAATGTTTACAATACTGAATTAAGTCACACTTGTACACAATAAAATGCACATTGAATAGGGAATTTCCCATGAATTTTCATCCATCTTCTTCAGCCTTGGGCAGGAAATATCAAGGGCAAGACTATGAGTTGGATTTTGCTCTTACCATGGTTTGGCACCTGGGTACTCTTAGGAGTACCATTGTGCAGTACAGTGTGCAGCTATTCAGTATGTCTGGTTCTTCACATGATATAATACTTCCCTTAAAAGAATTAAGCAAGTTAATTTAAAAACTTCATCAGCTACAAGAAATGCTAAAAATCTAATGTTTCTCCACATATAGGCCAATTTGTGGAGAATTGTCCTTTTTCCTGTGTGTATTAGATGTTCTTCTAACAGACATTCTTTGATTCTGCAAACCATTTAAATTACTATTTAAAGTCAGATTATTAGAGAGGATTAATTTACACAGCAATGGTCCAAATGCAAAGCTACTGCAGATGTGTGGCTAAATGAAGTGTCAATTTGGTAGTAGTTAAACCAAATAAAGTTTGAACAACATAGCTTCAGGATCACAGAGATTTGAAACTGAATTAATAAGGCCTAACAAAAAATAACCTTTGAAGTTTTCTCCTGTTAAAATTCACTAAAAAGACGCACAAAACAAAGTAAGTTTTTTAGATCTTGCACAGAAATTTGCCTTTACTTCTAGTTTCTGGATTCAGGATTTAAAGATTAACAGCAGTTTAAACAATTGTTATTTTAATATGAAATTTAGGGAAGAATTTTTTAATTATAGGAATAAACAACTGGCTATTTATTATAATTTTCCAGTCAGACTTAGCTTTGGGTTTTGTTAACTACTCAATAATCATGGCCTTTACATATTGATTCTCAGTCTGTGTTTTCAGAGATCTCAATGAAATTTTGGAAAGCAAAGGATTACTGAAGTAGAATACGAAAATAAACTTATCTCAGCCTCCACTAAACGCAGTTGAAAAATCAAAGAATTCTATTCTGTATAAGAACATCAAGGTATGGAACTCTGCAGTTAAAACACAGAGAAGCATCTGATCCTCAAGATAAAAGACACAGACTTGAGATGGCCCGTGATGATCAAATTCTCTTACCAATGTCAGAAATTATAAAGCACTCTTCTGTTTTGATTGGATGCAAATAGATTGGATGCAAAGTACCAAAGAATCATGGTCATTATAAGATTAAATTATATTAAAATAACTTCATATTAGCAGAACACTGAAAGAATAGATACATTGGAGCAATGATGTTCTAAAAGAGGGGGTAAGAGGCATTTTTGGGAAGCCACAGAAGCTAAGGAAGAAAAAGCCATGTTAAAACACTTTAAATTTTTCTTTGTCCTCATCTGTACGAGATCACTAATTAACAACAAACCCCAGCTCCATAAGCTAGAATCTGGATGAAATGATACACAACAAGAAGCAAATAAAATCCCATCGTGTTTATGCAATGAAACTGAAATTTTCATAATTTTTATTTAGGTAGCTCCCAACTGTAAGTTCCCTTAGTTTTGTTGTTGCTGTAGTTGTTGATAAACAGCAAAAGTCACCTACATATACCATATCCACAAAATGGCTTTCATGTGCACCTCACTGCTACAGTAGTACATCTACTCTCCTCTTCTTGGTACTGACTGATACAACTTATCTTTGATAAGCTATTGCACCATGATGAAGACTTTATATGAAACAGGCTCAAACCAATCTTTATTTTTAACAGGTCATGTAACCCTGATGCACTTTATGTATGATTTATTATGATTTAACACAAATATCTCCCAAACATCCAAACTCTCTATCCAATTACTCTTGCTTCTAGGAGACTGTATGAAAGGATGAGTCAAGAAGCTAACATATATATGTTTTCATTTCCAGGGGTTGATCACAATGAGCTTCTGTGAGTGTACATAACTCTCAGTGCAGCCAGAGTTAAGTGCGGCTTGTTCCAAGTGAGAAAATAAGATTCCATTTTCCCTGTGGTACACTAGTAAAAGTCTT
>VWZU01012421.1:17399-33406 GCA_013397095.1 Sterrhoptilus dennistouni
AAAAAAAAAAAAAAAGTGCTAATGGTTAGCCATATAGCAAAGGATGAGATGCTCTCTCCCTTTGAACCACCGTGTCTTTGACAAGCAGGAAAGACACCCATGCCAGCTAAGACAAGCAAGTTACCAGCTTCCTGAAGGATATTTAGTATTGCTCACCTCAGTAACCTAATCTTTCACTTTTTAGCTGATAAGATGCTCTCTTTAAAAAGCAAGCTGCTATACCTTCCTTATGCCCCATCTCTGCTGGAGTATAATATCAAAGGCATTGAAAACAAGTAGGAGCAGAATCTGTTAAATTATAAAAATACTTTCTAGAGCCATGTCTTAGGGAAATAAGTACATCATCCACAGGCATCACACTAATGAAATAAACTTTCTCAGTGGTTTCAGTGAACACATTTCTATTTGCCACAGGCTATGAGGACAGCCTTTGATCAGCCTCAGTTGATCTCAGCTGACAGACACTAATTTAACCATTCACCAACAGGTGAATACATACTTGCTCTTTGATAGTCTTTGATTTTGGTATGAGGGGTAAGGGACCATAGAGATGTGGCCATCATCAAACCATGTATGATGTTGGTCAAACTCTCGCAGTCATAGATAGCCCTTGACAGCTGACAGAGTCAATATCATGCACAAGAATCACAACTACCTTCCAGACTGCCAGGATTACTTTGCTATCTGGCATCACTGGTTGTATGGTTGTATCCCTGAAAATCACAGGATCACAGGTTACCACAGTTGTGGTAGAGACCAGGGGATGTCTCCCACTCAGCCCTCGCCTAATGAGTTCTTGATCTCTCAAACACTCTCTCAAAGAATATACATAGCAAAGAAAAGTAAGGAAATTTAAGAGTAAATTTCCTCTTCTCCAAAGGAAATAACATGAGCAGCAGAAATTCATAAAACAAACAGATGAATAAATATCATCCCTGTACTTTAAATCATTACTTTTACTTATTATAACCTTACTTTTACTGCAACTACCTTTTACTGCCTATAATATTAGGCAGTATATAATATTGTCAACTACCTTGACAAAGCAACTGATTTGACAGACTTGACAAACATTTGCATCAATTTCATTTTGCAAAAGTAGTGTCTTTCTTTGTGTAGCCTTTCTCAATCTAACAATAGAGAATTTTTGTACCATTTTAATAGCATTATTCACACCAACTCTTGTGATAGGACAGCTAATTTATGCTATAAACTAGCTAAAAGTGGTTTAATGCATTATCCACTGAAAAGTGGACAGTATCCACTGAAAGGCTGCTATAAACATAGAAATGCTAGTGAACGCTTATGAAACCCTTGTTTTCATAAGTATGTTAACTTGAGGGGGGATTTATTTTTCACATTTTCATAGATCACTACACCTTATTCAACTACTTTTCCAGAAAATTTTAGCTCTCTGATTTCCTCTGACAAAATGTTCACTGCCACCAATTTGTTTGGTAGAAAAGTACTGTAGGGAGTTCCGAGGGAGCTGGTATTGTTTAGCTCACAGAAAAGGAGGCTGAACATTATTGCCCTCTACAGGAAGTTGACAGGAGGCTGTAACCAGGTGGGGTCAAGTCTCTTCTCTTATGTACCAAGTGATAATACAAGACGAAACAGCCTCAAGTTGTATCAAGGGAGGTTTAGATGTGACACTAGAAAAAAATTCTTCACCAGAAGATAGCCAGCCATTGGAATCTGCTGCCCAGGGAAGTCAGGAAGTCACCTTCCATAGAGGTACTTCACAGACCTACAGATGTGACAGTTAGGGACATAGTTTAGTGGTAGGCTTGGCAATGTTAGATTGGACTTCAAGACTCTAAACGCCTTTTTCAACTTAAAATATTCCTAAAATGATTATATGTCCCTGAAAAGATATGGTATGAAGCACATACCACAAGGAGGAAGGAGCACCTTAAAAAAAAAGTAGGGCTTCACTATGAGAAAGACATGTTTGCCCTTGCATCTTTTCCCAACCATATATACGTGTTAGCAGTATATGTTCATGACATCCTGACTGGAAACATCCCCAATACTGAATCAGTGACTTCTTTTAACAATGTTGTTCTGCTACCCTTTTTCTGCAAGAACTATATCAAGAGTTCAACTTACTTCTGTAAGTTTTTATTGTGCTTCATATTCATACAACTGGTTGTAAATAAGCACCATAGAGAAGTGACCCAGGAGGCACAGGACCTCTCATGAGACCAGTGCAACAGCAGGAGCTATCCTGAAGGCTGGATGTGTGATCCTTTGCAGCCAGGCCTCATCAGTACCCATGTGCCACACCAGGAGCTGTAACAGTGACTTAGGCTCTTTAGGTCAAAAGAGTGCTGCTGTCTAACTTTCACCTACCTGGAAAAAGCAGCAAAGAACAGAGCTGACTGCTCACCCCAGAAAGCTAAGGTACCTTGCTTAAGGTACCTTGGTACCTAGGCCTTAGTCCAAGCAGGCATGTCACTTTCACAAAGCCTTCAGTGCTCAGGCCATGGATGTGCTTCTGCTGAAGATAGTCAGCAGAAGCTGGGATCAGTTTTCATTTGAGTTTAAAATTGTTTGCTTTGAACTGGGGACACAGCAAGAGCTATTAAGCCATCAGCTGACCTATTTCACCACATGCCCCCATGCCCTCTCACCCCAGCAAAGCTCACCTATGGCTGGCATGGCTGGGTGAAACGCCCTGTATCTGCCACTGGAGGGGGATCCCCATGCCTGGGCTGCTCGGGGCAATGCCGGTGCCATGTGGGCTGACAGTGAGACAGAGTGTGATGGGCTGGGGCGTCAGAGCCCAACGGGTCATGGCAGGCTCCCTGCTTCACTTCCCCTTTTATCAGCAGATCCGCCTCTGCCAAGTCACCCAACCAGCCATTGTCAAGACTGTTAACTTTCCTTCAGAGTATTTTAATTAGGTAAATAAAAAATGGTAATTAAATCAACATTACGTAATGTGTTTCTGATTTGTAATCTCATTTAAATTAATTAACTGACTCAATCCTTGTTTAGTTTTTAAACTGCCCTAGTTAAGAAGTGGAACTCTGGGAGTAAATTCACTTTTTATATAGTTGAAAGAAATTCAAGGACCTAGAAGAATGAAAATAGCAATATGCATAGTAAGATTTTCAGCTTTCTATCCCATGCATAGATTCAGCTTCTTAATTTAAATTCCTTTATTTGTTTACGTGACATAAGTCAAACACTTATTTATTCAAAATATTTATTATGCAATTTATGAAGACCATATGTTGTTCATATTGAAAACTAAATAAATTTCCCCAGCTGTGTTATAAGTTGTGCATGGAATATAACATACCTATGTATGTGTGTGCACACACACACAAACACATATATTTTTAAGTTAGAAAAGGGTTACATTTTTTCATGGCCTGAAACAAACATTTCCCATACCTTATAATATTAGTTGAGCTCTTTTTTGACATGTACATTAAGAAGAGATTTATATAGGTATCAAGCCACGTGTGGATGAATGTGAAAGAATGACATTTCTTTCTAAAAGTTGTTGGATTCACTAGGAAAATATGAGATATGAATGCTTAATTTTCTCCATCTGGAGGATACTGTGGATACTACTATAGTCAGAAATATTCAGAAGTTGGTTTTGGAAACCAAGAAGACTTTTATGTTATGTTTCATAAAGGATTTTTTTACTGATTTTTCAGAAAACCAAAAGTGAAATGTCTCGGGTTTAATCTGGTTTTTCCACCCGAGATTCCAAGGCTGGTGGTTTGTGTGGGCTCAAGGGAGTGATTTTCCCTCTTGACCTCTGAAGGATTTAGGGTCTGTTGTCTGACTCTGTGTCTCTGTATCTGTGCTGAGCTCGGTGTGGAGCGAGATTGATGAGGAGTCTCAAGATCTTGGTTTTCTTGGTTTCTCGCGTTGTTTATTAGTTCTTATCTTACAATTCTCTGTGTCCGGCCAAGATGTTCACAGCAGCCTGGACACGAGGCGACTCCCCCCGTGATGGGAGGGCACTACCTACTACGTACCCGTTATTTACAATTCTGTGCCAATGTCTATCACCTGTACTAACAGGGGCATTTCTACTTCTACCCAATCCACTGAAACTACTTTGTGCCCACGTCACTACAGAAGATGGATGCCAAGGGAGAAGAAGAAGAACCCAAAGCACCGCCCTAAAATCTCCATCTTGTCCCTTTGCATCTACATTCTAAAAATCCAAAACTACAAAATCTTCTACACAGTGATAACTACACTACTCTCAGTAACACCTTTGTGACTTGCAATTCTTCTCTCTGATGGATGTTTTTCTCATGGACCAAAATCAAAGACTGTGACTTCCTGGGCTCTGTGCCAGGCAAACCCCCCTGCACAGACCCCAGACCCTCTTTTTCATGTCCCAGGTCTCTCTACCGAGATCTGTGACTTTCCAGGGCACCCAGAGGGATGCCTGGCACAGTCCTGGCATCCCAGAGGGATGCCCTGGACTCCAACAGAAATGTAGAACACAGTGGAAGATTTCTTGTGATGTTTAGGGAAGGAAGGAATTACATGATAGACTATATTAATTTAAAAGTTCCTATTTGCAAGCAAATAATAGGAATTTCCTTGCATATACCTTCAGCTAAATAATAACCATCCACTTTATTCTGTTCTATAAGACAGAGTTGACACTGATATATATGCAATGTGTATTGCTGAGATCTTTACAGAATCACAGAATAAATTAGGTAGGAATAGACCTCAGAGATTATTGAGTCCAACCTATGATTGAATTCCACCTTGTTAGCTAGACCATGGCACTAAGCGACAGATCCAGTCTTCTTAAACACCTCCAGGGATGGTGACTCCATCATCTCCCTAGGCAGACCGTTCCAGTTTCTAATCACCCTTTCTGTGAAGAAATTCTTCCTAACATCCAACCTAACCTGCTGCATGGATTCTGGTTTCAGGGAAGCCAATGTAGATTCTACCACTCAGCTCCATGCAATCAGGATTTCATTTTCTGTTGAACTGTAGAGCAGTAAAGCAAAAAGATTTCAGGGAGATAAAATTCACATTTCCATTTCCACTACATAAGATAACATTCTTAGGCCAGGGATAATGATGACAGGACTAAGAAAAAATCAGTGTTGTTGACACGAGTCACAGGCAAAGGTTGTTAAAATCAATGAAAAGTTGCTCCAGCAAGTTTTGGATGAGGCACTCTATGGTAAATCACAGTTTAAAAGAACAAAAAAAGTGTAGTTAAACAAATACTGTAGGACAGATCTGCATTTTTTTCTTCCAAGTGCATTACATTCTCCACTAAATCATACATTAATAAAAGACAGATTCCTCAGCAGTTCAGAAATTTACAATCGGATGTTATTTAACTTCCTTCTAAGAGACATGGGGCATAAGGAACGCCATAGTTCTGTGGATCCTCAAGTAACACATTTTTTTATCATAGGTCTTTGTGAAAACAGCATCTCAATTGGAAGTATATGCACATGTTCTTTATAAAGTGGGATTAATTTCATCTGCTGTAATCTAAAGGTTCATACACAAAATATGCACCCCTTTGCCTATCCACATTCATAAACACACACACAATTTAAACAAACTAACCATGACAAAAAAATATTAAATCTATTAATGGGCACTAAGTAGGTAATACACAAGAACTGGCTGAGAAAAATCACCCTAGCTTCTCATGCTAGTGGTTCAAAGCTCAATTGTAGCTGCATGTATGGTCACAGGCACCATATTTATACACAAATTTGTAACAAATGATGAAAAAGTACTGAAGTAATAGTAATAAAAAAAATCATGACCTACAAATTAGTTTTCTCTCTACCTTTTACAGTAGATTAAAAATTAGAAGCACCTGGTCATATGATGTGCCCCAGGAGAATTTAAAATGTAGAACTAACTAAAGTGTACAAATGTATGACCAACTCTGTTTTGAGTTTGGACACTCATGTTCTGCAATTAAATGCAAGGAAGTATTTTTAAAACATGTAACTTCAAAAGAAAAAAAAAAAGTTATCTTGGTTTAAGCTATGTAAATCATGACTTTCAAGTTTAAAACAAAGCAATTTTCAAGAACATTTTTCCCACAGGCTCCTCATCTCCCTACTAATAACAGTAATGCTGTTGCAGTCATATTGGTCAAAAGCTATTAAAAAACTAATAAATCTTATTTGATCATATTCATTTGTGCCCAACATAAGTCTGTAGTTTTGTGGGTAATATCATATGGCAGCATCTGTTGTGAAATTCTGTAATTTTCACTGGATATTACATATCACTTCTTTTACGTTCCCTAATTTTTAATTTTCCTAACTTTCTGATCATCTACGTAGGTGAAGTTCCTTCACAGGGACTATTGTACCGGATAGGTACAATACCAGCTGCAACACTGATTTTAAAATATGCCTGCCTACTCAGTATACAGCAGAGGCTACTTTTCTTCTTTCAATTTTGTTTTATTTACAAAAGTTGGCACATGCTTTTGCAGTACGTAAGGGTATTATATATTTGAAAAAAGGATACTACTTTTTATCTAAAAAAACAGATGTATGGATTCAAATTCCAAGGCTTTCATTTTTATTGCTTACTAGTTGTTTGGGTTTTTTTGCATGAGTAAAAATTGAGACCTAATTAAGGGGGGAGTCAGGGAAGAGAATGAGGGAGAACAAAAACCCTGACTCAAATTCTTGCTGCACCTGATAATTTGCCAGTGTCTTGACTACTATTTAACCATTCACTGTTTCTAAAGCATATTTTCTTACTATTACTCTATCACAGCAGGACCTTAAGAAAGTTTCCAAGACTGGTTTGGTCTGCAGCTATAAAATAAAGTCTTTGGAGTCAAAAAGCCTTTAATACATTTACTGAAAATATATCAGAAACTAAAGTTTCAGTCTGTGTATAAAGTAAAAGGAGTTGTACCACCCAACAGCCCTAAGACATGAAACTACAATGAGTAATCTTAGATATACAACATGCCTACTAAAACTGCAGATTTAGATTCCTATTAAAAGCTCTTTCATACTTAAAAAATAACTTTCTGCTAGTTAAATATATAAAATAAAATTTGGTCCAAATAGAACTTTCCATTTTCCCTTTATATTCATGTATTTGTGTATATATGTGTGCATGTGCAGAAATTATAAATTCATATAGATTCAAGCTTATCTTACTTATAGCCAATGCTTTCGCCTTTGAGAATTGGGAAGTCTAATGGGTTAAACAAGTTGACTCTCTTGTGCACTACTGAAAGAATAGAAATAAACAAGAAGAACAGCATTTTCACAATAGCATTCCCTACAGAAATACTTGAAATTTCTCAAAAACTTTAGAGCATAAAATAGCAACTTCATACTTGCACTGCCCTTCTTCTGTAAACAGTACTAATTATTATTCCTATTGTGCACCCATATAGCAGGTTCAAGATTCATTTTAACACCTTATGTGTATTCAAGCTCCTTGGCAGCTCTGTTTTCCTGAACAAATGGGTTATAAACACCTGACCTGAAGGAGTTAGATGAGACACAATGTACTGCACAATAGTTCAGTTGTATGCACTGAAATTAAGGCAGACCTTTTTATGACTGATTTCAAGCATGTGACTATACTCTAATGGAAACCTGAAAACTCAGATTTTGCTTTACCTTCCTCCCTTCTGCCTGCCTCTCCCTGCTCCACACAAATACGCAACGCACCTTGTATGATTCTGAAATGAGAGCATTACAGATCCCTGTTTAGCCCAGCCTTCTTTTCGTGTGGTTGTTACCAACACTCCAGAGCAGTGTAAAGTCAATCTGTCTGTGCTGCTTAAGCAACTTAAAGTGATTTCAGAAAAGTGTGCAATGCCAAGTCTAGACTTCATTCACATCAGCCTAATTTTGAGCAGTTCAGATTATCGTGTAGTTGCTAGAATTTCTACTGATATGCAGATGAGACCAATTGACATTAAATTTTACACTTATTAACTGTTGTCTTAAGCAAATCTCCAAAGCCCCAAAATGCTTTTATCCTTTCAAGTAGTTTTCCAGGAGGTCTTGTACCTCTGACTAACAACTGTGTCCCTTTAATGTCAACTTAAAAGTGAAACATGAATAACAAATGACCCTTTTCAGGACAGCGGTATGATATTGGTAATGGCAAGAACATGAAAAAATACAATTCTCACATGAAATTCACCTTGGTCTAAGGCTGTGTTTCTCCACCCAGTGGGTGTGACTGACAGGCAAGCACTGAAGAGGGCCCACTAGCAAGTCACATATCATGCTTGTAATAAACAAAGAATGAAAAACAAAACAAACAAAAAACCACCAAAAAACCAAAGAAACAAATAAAAAAAGGGGCACTGATCCCAGGACACAGCACAGTTAAGGTCTGCTGGTCAAGCCATTGTCCCAGATTGCTTTCCCCCCTGCCCCCACCTCCACAAAAGTGTGAAGCTGCCCCATAACAATAAACACTTCTCATATGATGCTCTTCTGTTCAACATTCTGGCCCACATTCACTTCCACGTGTGGAAGCAGAACTATGGTGTGTGACATGCCTGTAGCAGAGCAATGCAAGATCAGGGTTGGTAACAGAAGCACTCCGCCAGCAGCAAAGCAATCTCCTGAAACTAAGCATAGGCCAGCACACTGTTTGGCCAATTTTTCTAAAGTGATTCTGGCATTAGTCTTCCTACATACACAATCACTAAAATTAAATCTGTGTAACAACATTAAAGCACATTCCATATCAACTCAGTTTGTCTGCTCTAAGTCTAAAGCCCTGCGCCCCCAGGAAACACTAGCAACATTGTATGGACCCTTTCCTCTATTTTAATCAAATGAACAACGAAATCACTTCCATACGCATAGCTATTGATAACAGCACGATGTAAGCATTCAGGAGATGGAAACAGTACATGAAGACAGATATCCATGACAATTAGAATAAAACTAAAGTTTTATATTGAGTTTAGTCTAGAGGTTACACATTTTGTTAGACAGTATGTGACTGTATATAGGAGACAGCCTAGAAAACATCACACTAGGAAGACTGTTAAGCTTGCAAATCTACAGTGTTTTTCATACAGCACTTGGCTTGGTTACATTAAGTGGACACGGTTCCCACCTACACCTGTTCAAACAACATAGAGCAGCCTAACATTAAGTTTTTGCAGAATACAGGCAATCACATGAGGATCTCTCAGCAAAGGCATATGTCAACACCAAAAGGAGAGCTGCCTTCCCAAATATATTAGCATAAGTCTATTTTAATAAGCAGCAGATAGAAAAAAATTTAATCAGTGTGTTGCAGTGTTTAAAAAAAATCTAGTCTAAATACACATAAAAAAATTCACAGGTCAAAAAAAAAAACTGTTATTAAGTTATAATGCATTAAAAAAGAAGTGCACTGATTTTAAGGCAGAACAAGGTAAATTCTCTGGACTCTATCTTTCCATGAGATTAGTAGGGGAGAGTGACAGAATACTTTTGCACATGTGCAGCTGTCAGCAAGCAATATTTGACCCTAGAAAGGGCACAATTACCCCATTAAAGACACTGGCAGTTCCATTTACCCAAGATTGTGGTCTATAATTAACTTTAGGCATACTGTATTCTTAAAGATTTACTGTATTGTTAAATGGTTAAAGATTTACTCTTAAGATAACTTGCTACCACTTGTATGAACACATTCTTTTCACTGTCTTCTCTTTGCATTGTCTCTCTACCTTTCTTGTGCCACCACCATATGCCTTGGAATATTCTTCAACCCTGCAATTTTTGCAGTGTCCAGGAAAACAATTTTAGTTAACAAAGTAAAACCACAAAGAGTTGTATGGGTTTCTTGCTCGTCTGAATGAGAGACAATCCAATAATGCTTCTTATGAAAGGCCAATTGCTGAAGGCATCCTTGTGTTTTATTTTTCTTCCCACCATAACTTTAAAGAAACACCTTCTCTCTAAGTGTGTGTAGGGTAGGGGAGAGGCTGAGAGGATGATGAGTAAAATGAGTAGTTTCCTTTGAAGACTGACTGAAATAGTAAGCAGTGCTTTGCAACCTAGGCTTTGATGAATCATCTGAACAAAAGGCCTACAACTATGCAATTTTAAAACTCATGGTCAACAGTCATTCTGCATTTAAGGCTACTTAGTGTTTAACTTAAAACTTGGAGGTTAAAGCAGTAGACAATTAGCATTATCACAGTAAGAAATGTTACAGGAATAGATGGAGTAGATATGTTTTTCTGCTTCTGTCTCACAATGTTAGGAGAGGCTAAATCAGGAAAACTAATTTATTCTGGAGTAAATATATAAAACCATACAGTTCAGGAGTTCTAAGATTTATGTTGATGAAGTTTAGCTTCTGTACAGACAGCTACATACTTATTATTAGACTTTTCCAATTATAAATATTACAGAAAACCTAATTTTCTTAGTGGTTACAGTAGGTTCACATATATTAATGTAGCTGCATATCCAACTGCAGACATTGGTAGTAGTAAATTACAAAGGAACTTGACTCCTAAACATAGTAAAACAGCAAGAGTAAGCAAAACCAAGTTGGGTGAGGAAGTGGAGAGACATAGATTCACAAAACCAAAAGGTTATTATGTATCTTTAGCACTTGGAATTCTATAAGAGGATTTTTAAGAAAGGCTCAGTGCTCCCTGCCTCCATGAGCACTTTATAGAACTATAATCTATACACTCTTCCGCAAAAATTTTTCTATATGCCTGTTTAAGCTATGTGGTGTGTACTTTCCATTTAGCCACATACAGAAGAATAGAAGGGAAACACAAATGTTGGCATAGGTGATTTCAAGCCTTAGTTGTTTGACCTTTTTGTATAAGCTTTTGGCATCTGTGACTTGGCAGGCAGAATGCAGGCCAAGCCAGAACAAAGATGAAGACAGGAAGCAGAAAGCTGGCCATGTCTCCTTGGCAGTCAGCATTGCAACAGGGTGAAAAACCACGTTGTTGCCAAACCAGAAACAGTGGGGGAAGCCCAGATAGTTGGCAAGTCACATACGCCTGTATTGTATATCCTAAACACTAAATGCTTGATAAACTGAAGTGCTATACTGAAGCCTAATCTACTTAAACTCTCTTAAACAGGAGAATACTTCATTTGCCCCTGTTTATGTGTTTTCTAAGGGACTTACATAGCATTATTACTATCTATGAGCTGGCAGGGTAAAAACCTTGCTGCCACTGTATGAGCATAAGCTTTCGGCATCTTTCTAAAGAATCCACTAATACACTGCTAGAGCATGGAATTCCCTCCACACATGTCCCTGTTTCGCCCCCAACCCCCACTCCTGAGGATCCAAGCTTTTAAGTACCCTCAGGATGCATTGGCAGCAGATACTCAGTTGTGGCAAACTGCATTTACCACTTTGAAAATAGTTTTTTAATTCTTGCCATGTCGGCTGAGTGGTATTATTTCACATCCAACATTTCCCCAAACATTATGCAAACAATTCAGCTTCAAACCTAGGCCAAGAAAATGGCTTTGGTTTTGCATACTCCCATACACCTGAACAAAGGGAAGTTGTTTTGGTCCTTTCTGTGGGTACAGTTCCCACCCTGGACACAGAATTGGGTATGTCATTCCAGCCCTGTGTTCTGCAGATTGATGCAGGCTGTTGCAGCCTGGGGCAGGGCAGCAGTGGTGCTCATTGCCTCAAAGTAAGAGATGGGAACGTTGACGACATGTGCAGAGCAAGGAATATTATAGATGTTTCCTCTATTGTTTGGTCAAAGTTTCTTGCACTCACAGTGGACCACAAATTTCAAAGGGGACATGAGAGATTGTGGCATATGTTGCTCTGCTACCCAGGAAGGTCTGAATCCCTGCTAGACATGGAGATTGTCTTCCACACAGGAGACCCTCAGCAGCTGTACAGGGACTCTGCTCCCCCAGAGTGGTACCAAATCACCTCGTGCCAACCCCAGCTGTTTAGGAGGCCTTTTCACAGAGAAAAAATAAAAGGGCTATTTTGTCCCCAAATATCACCCACGGTTCAGTAAAGCCTTGGGAAGGGGGGGATTGCATTTATACAGATCTTTATTTACCAATAATCCATTAAGTAATGCTGTTAAAGATGACTGATAAACAATCTCTTTGTAGGTGCAGAATGTATTTCTCACTGTCTTTCACATCTCTCATTCCTGTGGCCAGGCTTTTACTATCTTGATTACATGTTATTTTAACATCAATGAATTACAAAGCATAATTTTTTTTTAACATTGATTCTGCCTTTGGGCCATGACCAGCATTCTCACAGACTCCCAGGGCCAAATAAAGGAAAAAATAGAGAGACCACTAATCATAGCCCTTTGCCACCAAACTGAATTATTATTGTTCAAGAAAAGGCCAAAATCTATTAAAAAGTTTCATACTACTCCAAAAAGCATTCTGTTTAGTACTGTAATTACATTCTAATCACAGCAACAATGCTGAACAACTGTGTTCCTAATAAATGGAAGAGCACTTGAGCAAAACAAATAATGCCAATTTATCAACAAAATTGATTGATTGATTAAGCGATAGAAAGATGACTACAAATTTAAAGCAATGATCATTTCCTACAATAGGAGTGTAAGAAAAAGTCTTGTGATCATGCAGGACAAGAAGTTATTCTGGATTCCTGCAGGAATCAATTTTATGGGATCCTACACATAAAGTATATTCCCTTCCACACAGCTAATTTTTATAGCTCAACAGGTTGCAGAGATAGAATTATCCTTACAACGAAGTCCTAGCTTATGCCTTCATGTTTAGCATTTGACCTTCTTCAATTAGTTTTTTAATATATATATGCTGTTATGCCTTAGTACTTACTAACTTAATCACATTTATATGATGTCTACTATAAACAAGTAAATTCACTTTTTAAAAAAATATATTTAAGATTAGCTCACTTCAATAAAACTTTAAAAAAGCCAAATCAGTTGGAAAAAGCTCTTGGTTTTTTGATGACCTTTCACTCGCATTTACAAGCAAACTCTCTGGAATTCATAAAAAAATTATCTAGTTAATTTCACTGAGTTGTTTTTGGGCCATAACACACCCATTTTAAAACTTTCTGGTAAACTATGCCCTCAGTCTCATCACTTTTGTATCTACTTACATATCTTCCCTTCCCTCATTTGAAGTTTAAAGCAAAAATACTTCAAGCAGCCCCCAACAGGTTTTTGCATGTTAACACATTAGAAACTGCCCTTAACCAGTCACCCCACTGCCTCACACCAGCACATCCTGGCCCCACACACAGGGAAACCAAAGCTGAATGCTCTGTGGGGCAGAGACCATCATCAAGACTGCTGTGGGACTTTGGAAAGCCTTTATTCTGCTGCTGCTACTGCGTAATTATCAGCAATAAGTGGCTTGGCGTGGAAATACAAATGTCAAACTTAAAGTAGATAGGACGAATTCTTCTTGGCTTTCCATCCAAGTCACAAACAATTGGTCCGACTCTTTGGTTTGTCCAAACTGAAGGGATCTGTTGAATCCTGAAGTTTGGCACCCCCAGAGAACATGCTAATCTGATTCTGTGACTGTGCTTCCTCTGTGTTCCTAGCTCCTGAATACAGAGCCCTCCAGACCAGGGACAGCCCCTCTGACATAGTCTGATCCTCCACAGAACTGCGGAGGGACTGAGGAAGGACTCCACCTTTTCACCTTTCTAAGTCATACTTTTCATTTCTGAAAAATGCAAAAATTATTAGACAGAGTTACTTTATTTGATAGTCAGTGGAAAGATTTTATTTAATTGTGCCTTTTTATATTATAAAATATTTACCAATTTCCCAAAGCCAACTAACTCATCTCATTATAGAATGCTGTAGCCTCCAGCATTCTGGAGTTTTCAGGAAAGGCTCTTAGGCTGATTTTGCCTTCTAAGGCTGAATAATGCTTGTGATTGGAAATTATTTTTCTTTTACTCTCTGAGTACAATTACTGCAGCTACTACACAATTAATGCAATTATAGTTGTAAAGACTGCTGTTCAGAGCTATTCTCTGTAGCACCATTTTGCAACACCAGGAGCATTTGTCTTTTCAAATGATCACCACCAGCACAAATGTCCTTTTGTAGCTTTTTAAGTTATTTCATTTCTTTCTATTAATATCCTGTTACTTGCTTTGGGAAAAAGCTAAGGAGACAGGTCCCATTAATATATACTTTTAAAGCAAGGGCTTTTAGTGAAGCCAGAACTAAGGCATTTTAAAACAGGAATTGACACTTCCCTTTACAACAGCCGAACATTTTCAATGTGCCTTGCTAAATGGATAGAAAGCCTCCAAAATACTTCAAATCTGTGTTTCATAAACTGTACTCTAAGAGAAGCAGCAATAAAGTTTATTGCAGACCTAAAGTATCTGCATAAACCCAGTTAATTGAAAAGTGGGTGGAGAGAGCTGCCAAATTAAATGTTTACATTAGCACAGCTGTATTGTAAAAACATTCTGCCCCCTGTGCTTTGTAATTATAAGATATTTCTGGACTGTATATCTCTGCAAAGTTTATCTCTACTGCCAAGAGTGTTTTGGCACAGAGTGTCTGCAATTTTTGGCAGCCAGAGAGCTCTCAGCACAGGCAGTATCTAAAATGGCTGCCAAACAGTTATCCCGAAATGTCGCCGATCTAGTGTCGTCCTGCATGAAGGGCAAAAGACAAAACTGGATCTAAAACCACCAGATTGTTTTAACTGAGGCAAGGAGCTGGATTTCCAGGCAAGAGTGGGGCCTGGCACCACCAGCCAGTCACAGCAGGCTCACCAGTACACTGTGCACTGCAGTGGGCTAGAAGACACGCTGACTGCTCCACACATCCCATCACTGGGGAAAAGGGGGGAGGGGGGATTTCCTGAAGAGAAGCTTACTTTGTTGTTTTAAATGATTCAGAAATCATCATATGCCTCCCCTGTGCCAGAAGCACACACATTGGGACACTTGCAAAGCACAGCTATGCTGTGCTCAGACACGAGGCACCAGCAAAGCCCCAGATGCTTTACCCCTCATTCACACTGATTGCATTTGCCAACTTTTAAAGAAAATCCCTGTCTTTTCCAAGCAATCAGCAAACTAAAAAACCCTTCCAAACATCTCAAGCCTTTCCTGCGACAGTCTCCATTTAATTTGAGGTGGACCTCCTCATCAAGATAGGCCACCCTTGGGCAGAATTAGGAAAACTTACCTATTCTGTCCCAGGCTTGTATAATAGAAAGAAGAGTGTTCTTTCATCATGTCCAATGTCAAGACAAATGTAAATTGAGAGATTCCTTACGCCTTGTACTCTGCTTTGACCGCAACTGTACACAACCAGAGCAAAGGTATTTCACTGCTTTCCTATTGCTTGCTGGGCAGCTTCACAAGATTCTGGTGGTCTGGATAATGACAGCTGACACTTGAGTGCACCATGACAAATTTTCACTGAATTTTCTTTATAAAATAAAACTCTACAGGCATTTTAGCATCACTTGGAATAAAAAAAAAAATAGGAAGTGTCCACACCAGAAAAAAATATTCCATTAGTAGAAGAATCACAACCTCATAGACACTAAGTGAACACAAAGCTTGTCTTCTGGGTGCTGCCCCTATCTATTTGCAATCCTAAGCCTTCCTATCAGCTGTCATTATACAATAACATCTGAATAGGAGCTTTTTGTGAAAATGCTAGTCAACTGATCCGTGAAATGCTTATTGCCCATAGCCACATTGCATCAGAAGACTTTGTATCAACCCCAGTCAATTATTCATATAACTACATTTCATTTCTAATCCTTTCTACTCTATTGAGAAATTTTTGTACCACTAGATAGGAAGGACATTCACTTTGATAGTTATGTCCACTCAACATGCTTCTGAATTAAGTGACTTTCACCTTTGTTTAATTAGTAATCAGGGTCAAAGCCACACAGATGTGTAATACTGATGTCCTTGTAAGGTTCCAGTGAGCTGGGGTTAAGGTTCCAAAGAGCATCTCTTCTATTAATATTTAATAAGTGTATCTCTAAACTGCTCTCAAAAAA